>JAQGCY010001466.1:0-10556 GCA_034700645.1 Xenylla mediterranea
AGCAATTGCAGCCTTGAAACTCAACCACACCTTATGTTACTTGACAATGCACTATTTTTACTGAATATGATCAATACCCTCCCAGATCGTTGTGAAATTATGGATGCTAAAACAGTTCGTTCTACTTTACTTCTTCCCGTGATGAAAGGTTTTAATTCATTTGAAGCTCTGGGATATTCGGAAATAAAAGTTGAAAATGAACAAGAATTTGGCCAAGGCGATGATGAGGTTAATGTGAGCCCTAATCAGTTTAATTTTTTGGAAACGGATGATTTAACTGCAGAAGAGAAAATTGCCCTTGAGGATATACTGTCCTACCCTGTGAGTCAGATCGATTGGGTGTAATTTTTCATATTTTTAATATATTCATTTTTCCATTCAGAATTCAAGTTTTATAGTTCATACGGAAGCAGATGCCACCCAAAACTTAAGGCGTCGTAAAACTAGTAATGAGGAACAAAATCAAAGTGATAGTGAAGGAGGTATATTTATCTATTGCTTTAGCTGAAAAACCAATTATATTTTTTATTATATTTCATTTAGGGTTTAATTTGGTAAATAAGCCATCACCAGCTTTACAAAAATTCTTGGATTTGACTGCCAGTTCGAGTGATGATGAAGCTTTAACAAAATTGTGTGGAAACGTGATTTCATTTGTTAGCGAGAAATACGATCTTAAACTCTTGAAAGTTTATTTATTTTTAACAATCCGAAAAGTAACCTGTAGATCTTATGGGTTGCAAGTAAGTGTAAAAACATTATATTCAGTTTGTCCTTATCATAAATACTAATGGTTTGTTATGTGGAACAGATGTTAACCTGGCTACTAAGAACTGTGAGTCAACCTACCTGTCTTCATGATATCTTTTGGTGGTACGCTTCAACGTTTGAGCTAAGAACTGATCAACGCGAAATCAAACCTGTAAGAAAAGCAACTTTAATTTTTGGGTTTACTTCATGGAAGTAATGAATGTCATGCTTTATTTAACTTAATAGGAAGACGGAGATAACGGATGGTGGCAATTACGTGTTCATCCATTAACAGATTCACCAGCTGCAATATTTCCAGTTCTTGTTGATTCTTTCTATCTTTTACTTGAAACCATCTCAGGGATTATGGAGTACTTACCAATTGGATCACCCTTGTTGGAAATGGCTGTCAAAACATGGGGTGTTTCATTTTTCCGGAAAGATCACAAGTTTCTCCAAAAGTAAAAACTAATTTTAATTTTGTCTTGATTAAGCTTATTGAGCAATAATTTTAAATAATTAACACAGGTGCCAAATTTTTCAAAATCTAAGTAAAATACTATCCCAGTTTGATGGAGAAAACGAATGGTCAAAATCCAGTACATCAGCCGAATTTCAAGAAAGAGACCCTGTGGACACTGGTGAAATTACTATTTGTTATGAAGACTTAACACCAACTGCAGAGATTAAAGTATCCAGTCGTCCTGCACTAACTTCTAGTCTTAATGATGAGTCAACAGACACTTTTTGGGAGTCGGGAGAAGAAGATCGGTAAGTTTGATTGATTAGTTGGAGGTTAGCAATATTTGAAGTCTAAATATTTTGCTGAATAATTTCCAGTAACAGAGCCAAAAGTATAATTATCGTTACTGATAATGATTCTGTGATTAAAACCGTTGGACTGTACATTGATAATGTTAAGGATACCAATCACCGAGTAACATTAGTTAGCGCCAGAATTGGGCCAAGAATTGATGAATTTAGTCCTATTGGAGGTTATGAGTTAGAAGCCAAATCTGTTGGATGGATTTGGTTTAATGTGGATTGTAAGCTAAACTTAACTCTCAATATTTTTTTTCATTAATTCGTAATTCTTTGATAGCTGAAACTGCAAAAGTAGCTCGATTGGACCTTAAAGGTGCTGAAAACAGTATTCGAATTCGACAAGTAAAAGTTTTAGGGTATTTACCTAATCGAGCTGATGATCCGTATGATAAGCCTAGTAATTTTCTTATTGCAAGGAGGAAATGTGAAAATGAAACCCTAAGAATATTTCGTCTTTTGTCGTCGGAGGTGAGAAACTTGATGATATGATATATAAGATATCTGTTTCATTAGATGTGTGAATAATTAAATATACTCTATTAAATTCCAGGTTTTTGGTAAATTGTTGAATCAAGTTAAAAATTCAGAAGATGATGAGGGAAATGATCTTCAAGAACATGTAGTTGGAATTCTTTTTAGTCGAAATAAACTAAGTCATTTACAGAAACAAGTATGCTCACACATTGTTTCTGCAATTCATCGTGAAGCTATGAAAATTAAAGAAGACTTTGAGTCACAACTCAGTGGTATTATGCTGGAAGCTTCATTGGATAATGTTAAATTTGTTGGTGCTGGTAAGAATTTGAGTATAAGTATTAACTGTATACTAATAAGATTTCCAAATTTTTTATTCAGACAAACCAAAAATTCCGGATAGGTATTGCTTTGAAATGTTATCTCTTGTTCTTGCATTAGCCGGAAGTAAAGTTGGTAGATCTTATTTATCACAACAAAGCAATTTGGTACAAGATTTGATCCAACTGCTGCATTCTGGCACTCCACGAATTCAGAGACAAGTAAGTTCAACAATATAAGCAAATGTATCAATTTCTCTCATATTCTAACTTTTCACAGGTAACACAAATTTTACGTAAAATACTGCCTGAGATTAAACCATTGGATTTTGAAAGAATTGTCCGGTGCTACACACATTCAGTTGCTGGTGATGCTGAACCTCAAGTTGGAGTTCTTGATTTACTTCTTGGTGTTATTGCAAAAGGTCTTCAAGTTAAAGCCCGTAGTACTGCTACAACTGGCAGATCCCGTACCGCTAAGGAATTATCAATTTCTGATGCATTTACAAAGGATGAACTTGCTACATCTCCATATTGGTTTCTCTACGGGGAAATTGAACCAACCTTGGCTAATACAGTTGTCCGACTGATCAAAGATTTGACCGAGGTAAAATTTGATATTATTTATTACTTATTATTACTATTATTATTACTTATTTATTGTATGGAATTGTGCAATTGCAATTTGTATTGTTGTTAATTTTTCAGGGCGCCTTTTTACGGGATTGGGAAAGTGTATCCAAAGAGGCAATTGCTGAAGCTATACTATATATTCCAACCATTCCGCTGGCTAATAGAAATTTGGAATCATGCCTCCTAAATCATAAATTTTGGATTGCTTTAGCAGCCCTGTGCGTTTTACATCCAACTCATGCTGAACAACTGTCTTATCCAGTTTACCAACATGGATTGTCTGGAAGAGTAAGAAACGCCAAGTATTAGCTAAGCAATTCGAGGGCCAATTATTGTTTATTGTTACTATTTTATTTATAGCCTATGTGTTCTAACCACGATGATGGTGAAACTCCTGCGGTGATTCAATGTACTGTTTGTTCAGACCTTTGTGCGGAATGCGATAGATATTTACATTTACCAAAGAAAAATTGGTCACACAGTCGTAAAGTTTGTAAAGAAGAAGAAGAAGCTATTAAGGTTGATTTGCATGAAGGTTGTGGACGAATTAAATTATTTTGGCTTATGGCCTTGGCTGACAGTTCAACGCTTAAAACTCTTGTTGAATTCCGGAATGGTATACCAAGAACCAATGCAGAGTTTAAAGATGCTCCCGTCCCATCAGTTGGGAAGTGTCGTTTTTGCAGTAAATCTGGAAATACTGGGGCTTTGGCACTTGGAAATATTTGCGGAGATTCGGATTGCCAAGTAAGCCTTAATAGGAAGCTACCGATATCATGTAACTATAGTATTTTATTTAAATATTAGGAATTTGCTCGCACTGCTTGTGATCGTGTATTATCCTGCGGTCATCTGTGCGGTGGAGTAAAGGATGAAGTTAATTGTATGCCCTGCCTTTATGGTTGTACCTTGGATCGGGAGAAGCTTAAGCAAGATGGAGAAGATATGTGTATGATTTGTTTCACGGATGCACTTGCATTTGCCCCATCTGCACAGTTAGAATGTGGGCATGTGTTCCACTACCACTGTTGCCGTGCTGTGTTGAGTCGCAGATGGGCTGGTCCAAGAATTACATTTACTTTTTCAACCTGTCCAATGTGTAAAGTTGATATAAAGCATGACTTACTATCAGATTTATTGACTCCAATACATGAACTTTATGAAGACATTAAACGTAAATCACTCATGAGACTTGAGTACGAAGGAATGTCACAGGCCGAAGCAATTTCCTCACCTGGAAGTCAGTACTACAAGAACCCTGGTGCTTTTGCAATGGAAAGATATGCATATTACTTGTGCTATAAATGTAATAAGGTAAGACGGACGATTATCTTGCATTACTATAATTTTAGTCATTTGATATGATTCTTTTGAATTTTTGTATAGCCATATTTTGGTGGAGATGCTCGTTGTGACGTTGAAATCCAATTAGATTTTGATCCAGAAGAACTTGTTTGTGGTGCATGTAGTGATGTGGCACAGGCCCAGTTATGTCCAAAACATGGAACAGACTATTTAGAGTACAAATGTCGTTATTGTTGTTCTGTAGCTGTATTTTTCTGCTTTGGTACTACACATTTTTGTAATGGATGTCACGATGATTTCCAAAGGGTAACAACCATTCCAAAACATTTGCTTCCTCACTGTCCAGTTGGTAAGAAATTAGAGATCATAAACATTCTTTTTGTGTGACATACAACAATGAAATGGTTATTGTGCAGGTTCTCGAGCAAAACAATTAGATGTTGAAGAATGTCCACTTCATTTAACTCATCCACCAACTGGAGAAGAATTTGCTCTTGGATGTGGAATTTGTAGAAATGCACATACATTTTAATCAAGGACAAGAAGAATATAGACAATTTAGAATCTCATATTTAAAACTAGGTCTGCATGAAACTGAATCTAATACTTGTTATTACTTCTTATTGTTAATTTAATGTTCATACTACTTATAGACTGATGATGAAAGGAAAAGATCTATCTATACAATAACACAGCTATGTATGTTTCTTATATAATGCATTATGATTATTGTTCTGATTAATTTATTGCTTGTGAATTGTGATAAATTGACTCTCCATTCCTATGATTATTATTAACTATTACTATTATAAAGTTGGTTCTCGTCACGTCAAAGAAAAGCCAAATTATTATCCTATTTTTGTTGCCTTTTTACTTTGTGTTTACTCGTTTGTCGTTTCCTTAATTATATGCTTTTATACGTTCCTATTAATTTGTGATTTACAAACAAACAAACAAACAAATAAATTCGTCAAATGTTCTAATGATTAACTGAGTGTTTTATGTGGTGGATTTTTGTGGATGGATCATGTTATGTCAATTGTCATTGTAAATTTGTTTCTCTGTGTCCATGTCTGTCTGTTCTGGTCACAAAAAAAAACCAGCGTCTCTGGCATCTGGCTCTGCTTCCTCACAAATCACAATAAAAAATAATAAGAAATTGCTTTAAATGTTTTAAAAACTGGAAAATCTAAATTGATAATCAATGCTTTTAATGTGGATAGCACAATTTTTAGTGGATGAATAAATAAACAAGTAAATAAACAAGTAAACAAATTGAATTAAATTTATTTAATTGTTTATTGTTTACTTTTTCAATTATAATTAATTTTATGGCCAAGCCAAAGTGTGTTCAGAGAAAGTAAAGTAAGTGAAAGCGGAACGCATAGCATAGAATAAGCAGAAGATGAAGCCTGGAGAAAGCACTTGAACTGGAATTCAACTCCAAGAGCCAATTTTGAAGCTGTTTTTTGTTTTTGGAAATTATTGGAAATTCCGACTTCCGAGTTCCATCCAAGTGACATTAAATTTTAACAATTTAGGACTAAATTCTGGATGTTTTGAATAACAATGAATAAATTAGAAGAAGCATGTACACAATTAAAATCCACTCTCCATACCCTTCACCACGACTATACAAATTGGATTAAGAAAAATCCTGGCCGAGCAGGTGACATTGAGTCTTCTGTCAAAGTAATTGCTTATCTTTTATATGGAAGATTTAAAAGGAATTCCCTTATACCCGAACTACTCTATTGCTCATCAAATTTATTAACATTTTGGCATGATACGCTTCTTAAAGCTGAAGCTGAAAGATTGACTGCCCCAAGGGCTGGGGCTGGTGCCGGTGGAGCTACTAGTAATGGACCTAATTTAGTTGGGGCTGGTGGAGAAAATAGTAGTTGTAATGGAGATCCAGTCTATAAATCTGGATATTATCGGCGCATTCAATCCAAAGATGCTCATCGAATTAAAGTCTTACTTACAATTATGGAATATTTCGAGGTATTTCTTGAAGTAAGTGCTAAACAATTATGGGGTGATCCAGGGAGATGGATTGTTATACTTATTATTCAAGGACTCAAGTAAGTACCACCATAGAATTAGCATAAAGCATAGACTTCTCTCCAATAGAATTTCAATTGTTGTTTTCTTATTGTTAATTTATATAGGTTTTGTTTCCGTTCAATTCTTCTATTCCATTACAAAGTTGGAATGATTGAAAGCCCAGCTCTCCAACCATTTGATCGTAGAAATGGAAAAACCCTTAATCCCCGAACCCCATCTCCAAATGTAGTATTTATACTTAAACATTCAGGACGTGTACTTAGAAAAATCCATTCATGTAAGTTGAAGCATGCAATTCTAAGGAATCAAACGCTTAATATGTTCTCCATCTTTACACACAGCTCCACCAGTTAGTCAAAGATCCTGGAAACTTCCAGCCGTTCCAAATATGACCAATGTACCCAATGACTTACCACCACTTCGCTTACTTGCTGAGGTTTGTTTTGTTTCTACATTACAACTATGCCATAAACTGAAAGTCATATAAGAAACATTTTATTCGTATTTCACAGATAATTCATATTATACGTCCTCTAAGCCATTTAGTTGGACTTGGAGTATGGGGAACAGATTCATGGAAACCATGGCTGCTTAGTCTTGGACTCGATGTCTCAAGTCTTCAGCTTCATGGACAACCAAATGGTCTTAAATCAAGAGAACGTATTGAACTTACAAGACGAACTTGGGCTCTTCTCCTTTATTTAATTCGATCCCCATTTTATGATCAGTTTACAAAAAGACGTCTCTTGGGTTCTCTTACTTATTTATCACGTAAAGTACCAATTGTTGGAAATTTATTTGGTACAATTGCTGGATCCATTCCAGAATGGCAAGATACTTATACTTATGTTTGGAATGATGTGTAGCGTATATTGAATTCTTTAACTAAGGATGAATGGTTTTTAGAAGTAAGTCCTTGACTATGATAAAACTAATTTACACTGTTCTTTTTAGTAATTCAGAATTTAGAAATAGAATCATAATTAATTCGTCAATTTTATTATCATTTTTTATCACTTTCTTTCAATAATAATTTCAAATTTTTATTGTATTTAGGTACTAAGCTTTCTATTAGTGACCAAAAAGAATCAAATTTCTTTTCATTAGGTAATCGAAAATATAGAAAAAAATTCTAAAGTATTCTACTTATGAAGGTCATTGGTCATTGGTCATTTTTTGTTCCCTACTATTGTTTGGAAGGATCTGGATTGAGATTATTTTGTAGGAGTTTATAATCATTAGGTTGAGAACTAACAATACTTGGATTACTTGGAACTTTTTCTTTTAATGTTGTCGTAGATGACTTTTTATTTTTTGTACCAAAACTAAGAGACTCTCTGTCAAATTCTAAAGTAAACATACCTAAGTCACCTGTAAAACGATTCTTAGTAACTTGGAGATATTTTCTTCCACGGGGAGAAGTCAGTCTTTTATCTTGAAGTATAAGTATATTATCCGCTTCCTGTGAGGCTTTAGCTCCACCAAATATTGAACTATTTGTTAATTCAACGTCATTTTGCTCCTATATAAAGCATCGTTATCATTACATATATTATTATTCATTAATCGGAAACAAAGTACAGTAAACTTACTTTACGAGGATGTATGACCAGACTAACATGGCAATTATTATGTGACGCGAATTTACGAAAAGAACCTATCACTAAGTCTTGTTTCCAAAATCTGTCCATGTTGCGTTCTGATGAGGAAACACCTAACATGAATTGTAAATTATCTACAACTACGTGAGCAATGTCATGAACTTGTACAGCATGTGTCATTGACTAAAGGAAGAATATTAAAGAAATATTAGCGAATCTAGGCCAGTTGCAACAATGAATTAGTGTTCGTTATATTTACCTCTAAAACTGTCTGTACAGTTTGTTGACCATGAAATGTCATAAAGTACATAGGAAGCTTTTCAAACTTATCAGCCCATACTGGATACTCATTTAAATGTTTTTCAAGATTTTTTTCAGCAAATTGTGTAAGCATAGTTTTAGCTAATCGGACATTACGGATTTCAAAACTTCCCCATAACGTATTTACCTATGATAAACATAAACAAATAAAACTTTTCATTTGCAAATCCAATTTTTTGAACAATTTGATAATTGATTAACTTACACCTTGAGTACATAAATCTAAAGAATACTCGCTCATAAATGTAGTTTTTCCACTACCAGTTGGACCCGTTACAACTGTAAGCTCTCCACGACGATGGCCTTTGAGCAATTTATTTAGATAAGGAAATCTTGTCCACTTAACACCAGCAACCTACAAAAATCCAATAAAAGAAACCTTATCAATTAGTAGTTCAGGATGAAGTAATAAAAATATAAAAGTAAAATGCAAAATGCAAAAATAAACTATTCTATTCTATTCTATTGCTAATTCTAATGTCATGCAAAAGTACTAAAAACTAACAAACTTGTTCATGATGATTAAGTTCTCCATAGACGTCGTTACGGAGGGCGGAAAATGTTGTAATTGTATCTGATTGATTTATTGGGGTTGGGGTTGTTGAGGATGTAGTTTTCCATGCATTATTGTTGTTTTTACTAGATGTTTTATGTGGATTTCCAGGACCACTACCACTACTGGTAGTGCTGCTATTACTATAATAATTAACCATTCGATTTGTTCCAAGGGACCCTACTATATTTCGTAGTATACTGTATGATAATGTCATTTTAATTCTAAAAATTAATGGTTAAGGGACCAAAAGTACCCCTCGGACCCATGCCAATCCAAAGCATAAAACAGACCAATCTTTGCCTTTCAATTACTTCAACAATGGAACAATCAAACAATTAAATCAATGGACTTAATTATTAGGAAGTTTGTTTGCTTAAGCAATATAATGTAGTACTTGCAACACTATAAAATGCACATGTTTTTACTTTTTTTAACTCCTCGTTTTTCTTCTTTATTCGATTCTTTATCCTCATCCTCGCTTCGCTTCCGCTCCGGCTTCATCTCAGAGATTCAATTCAATATTAACCTCATCCCGCTTCCAAAAAAATGTTCGTCAATAATGTTCATAGAATTATTTTTGTTCTTTTAGATCTTTATGCAAAAAGCCATAAAAATTGCAAAGCATTTTTGCAATTTGGTTTGCTTTGCTTGCTACTGTTAAATGATTTTGCAATTGTAATTGCAAATTGCATTTGTTTTATGCAGGAGCAGGATGCTGATCCTGGGCCTTATAATTTGTAGTTCGGCCATTTATTTCATTACTTCTTGGTATATTGCAAACAACAATGTCATTGCCAATAATGCAACAGTTTTACTTTAATTACAATATCAATTTTTCCATGAAAAATATTACCGGATTATTATGCATTGGAATTGGATTCTCCTAACAGTAACAGTAGCAGTAGCCAGTTGCTAATATTTTTAATTTTTGGGTTACACCAATATATAATGCAATGCAAACAATAATGCATCTAGCTATTTGTTTCAAATGAAATTTTACTTACATTTAAGGTTGCTAGAAAATTGTACTTAATTTATCGGCAAATTTTCATGTTGATGTTATTGTTCAAACTAATGGATATCAAATTATGATGGATGGATGATTGTTGCATTTACGTTACGACTTACGATTGAGCTTATACAATATTATACAAAACAAAATCCTTGTAGTTGTTGTTGTTCTAAACATTCTAAACAATAACAGATTAGGATACAAGATACAATTAATTAGGATTGGATTGGGTAAATCTATGGTAGTAATCAAATCATAAATGCTAGATAAACGAGGATTTTTCTTAGACGCAAGGGATTCGATCCTCTCAATGTCCATGTCCATGTCCATGTCGATACCATCCTTTTGAAACAATAATACCATTTTGATACCACAGTCACATATTTATACCAGTACCACAGTACCAGTACCAGTCCATAACCGTATCCGTATGTAGGTTAGACCGTACCGAAAATATCATGAACAACCCGAATCCAATGCAATGGCTTACATTTCAATATTTTCATTGACTAGGCCTCGGCCTCAAGCTGGAAGCAGAAGAAGCATAGAAAGAAAACTGTAAAGTTTTGGGTTTGGTTTCTTCAATACAAACTTCATTCAGATTCAGTGTGTGTAGGAAGAGTAAAGTTGGCCGAATCGGGTGAAATCGGGTGATGGTAAAGTTAGCCGATTTCTCGAAAATCGGGTGGTAG
>JAQGCY010001467.1:0-10553 GCA_034700645.1 Xenylla mediterranea
CTTTTGAGGCTACTGATTTGTCTAAAATTTTGATTGCAAAATATGCAGTTGTTTGGTTTTTTCATTCGTATGAATGAGCAAATGACTTTTAAGGGTATCGAGTTGTCGGAAGTTTTTGTTACAAACTGAACAATTAAACGGCTTTTCACCAGTATGCATGAGGCTATGCCTTTTCATATTTTCCGGGTGTAAATATTTATCACATATCTCACATTTGAGTCGAGACTCATTACCACCATGAGTAATCATGTGCCTGGATAAGCTAAATTTCCAAGTAAAGCTTATCCCACAAATATCGCAATTATATCCAAGTTTGGTGATTTTCTGGAATGCTGATAGATTTCTGGTTCAGATTTATATGCTTTAAGCAGTTTCTGTTGTGTACTAGCATGGCTACGTTTAAGATAGCTAGGAAATTGAAAATATTTGTCACATATTTTGCACCTAAATTTTTTATTGTTGTACGTCTCTTCATTATGAGAATATATTTGTGTAGAGGACGAAGGAATATTTGCAAGCCTAGTAGATTTGCTATTGAAATTGGCAGGCTCACCTAAAAAATAAAATCACATTAATTTTATGCTATCATTAAAGTAGCTGGGAATTAGAAATGTGCTTACTTTTGATTTTATTTGATCTAACCCAGCCTGAATCGTTTCCTGAAATAGTCTTTGGAATGGGTAGATTCGAGTCTGGGGTTAGTATTTCATGGTTGATTTCCGTAATTAATTTTCTATTTCAGAATCTATTATACAAGAAAATTTTTTTGTTAATTCTGTGTAGACTAATTGTCGTAGTATATATATGATAAGTCTTAATGATCATTAATACTTACCTTCTTTTCTAAGAAGAAAATTGAACAATAAATCCATCTTTCTATCTAAAATCCGGAACTGAGATTGCAAATTATTCATTCTAGTATCTAGTACAATTACGCACATATAGTTCTCAAAATTCTTGAATAGTTTAGTTCAAAATTGTTGAGGGTCTTACAAGACTTATGCAAAAAAAAATGGTTAAATAAATATGAAAGCACAAGACCCTTAATACAAAAATAATTGTTACTGATCCACTTCAGTTTATATAAACAGCAAATACCAAAAGCCAGGAAGTTACTGTTGACTACAGATTACTCTACTCTAGTACAACCTGTGCCTGAATTATTTTCCTTTCTCTTATGATTCTTGTGTAGGTAATTAGTCCTATAATTGTAATTTTTATAATTGGGTTTCCTTGGGTCAAAGTTACGTGGTTGTATGAAGAGGAAAGATTCAAAGCTTAAAAACTTAAGTACTAAGAAAGAGTACCCGTTTAATATACCGACTGCTGAGGGTTTCCTTTACAAAGAACAATAAATGCATAGAACAAAGATAATCCCATACAAATAAGCAAAAGCTTTCTCGGTGAGACTGTGAACTTCCACATGCAAAGTCAGCTACAAGCTCATTTATCCGCTCACACTGGAAAAAATGTAGGAAGGAATTTCGCAACAACACAGGTTTGAAGAATCATATGGATGCTCATGCTATGCAGAAGATTTGAAATATCCATGCAAATACCTTGGATGTGACAGAATTTATAAAACACGTACATCAAGGATTCTCCATGTTAAAGCATTTCATTCAGAATGAGACCAAAAGTAATTTGTGTGATTAAAATTTGATAAAAGGGTAAACTTAAAATCTACATTTGATATAATACAATTTTTCAATGTAAATTTTTATTGTGTTATTGTTTTTACAAATTGAACATAAAGAAAGAAAAGTGATATTACGTTTAGACATGCTTAATATTAGAATTCTACATTTATAGTAAGGCATTACTGAGTTTTTATATAGAAAAAGTTATCTATATATATAAAGAAATATATTTGATTATTTTGTAAATAGAACTTGTCATCAAAGTTATTATGATTAATGATGATGTTTCCTCTCAATGTTTCTTCATATGGGATGTTAGATGAACCTTTTGTCGAAAAGTCATTTCACAAACTGAACATTCATAAGGTTTTTCACCAGTGTGAATGAGCAAGTGCTGGTTAAGGTTACTGGGTTGATTAAAAGTTTTCTTGCAGAATATGCAGCTATGTGGCTTTTCAGCTGTATGAATGATTTTATGCCTCCCTAATTTAGAGCTAGTTGGGAAACTTTTGTTGCAAACTAAGCATTTGAACGGATTTACACCTGTATGAATGAGTTTATGGGTTTTCATATAGTTTGGATGTATATAATTATTACAAATATCACATTTGCGTCGAGACTCATTACCACCATGAGTAATCATGTGATATAATAAGCTAGATCTCCAATTATAGCTTTTCCCACAAACACTGCAATTATATCCGAGTATTTTTCTTTGATGTTGATAGATTTTTGATTTTGGTTTCAATGCTTCAAGCTGTTGCTGGTTTATACTACCATGTGTGGTAATATGGCTTTTCAGTAAGCTAGGAAACTGAAAAGGTTTATCACATAATTTGCACTTATAAATCTTTTTAATTTTTGCCTCTTCATCTGTTGAACCATTTTGTGTCGAAAAAGAAGGAATAATTGGAAGTCTAATAGATTTTCCACTGGAACTACCAGATTTGCCTATAAATAAAATTACATACATTTTATGTTACAATTTGAACAGCTACGAAACAGAAATGTATTTACCTTTGGTTGGATTGGATTTTGCCGAGCCTGAATTTTTACCTAAAATTATTTGTCTTAAAGTCTTATTTTCTAATTCCACTACTGGCTCTGAATTTGGTAAATTGTAAGTAGAATTTGCTAGGACGTGGTGGATTTCTGTGGTTAATTTTTCGGCTGCTTCGGAATCTATTGTTGAAAGAAAATAGAATCTTAAGGATATGGTATAACTTTTCATGATTACTTATTTGTAGTATGTACTTACCATGTATTTGAGGAAAGAAATTGGAAAATAATTCTAACTGACTATCTACAGCCAAGAACTTTAATTCTAAATTATTCATTCCTTTAGCACTAATGTAGCTTTCAAAAAACGTTTGGTAAGTTACTTAAATTCAGAATTGTGTAGGTAGGGTCCAATAACGAAATGACTACGAATTAACTAATTAATCGTGAAGATTTATATAAAACGCATCGTCACATGAATATATGACAACAAAAAACCCTTTGTACAAAAATTATAATTGTTATTGATACACCTCGGCTTATAACAACAGCAAATACCAAAAAAACCAAGAATTTACTGTTGACTATAGAGTACTACCTGAATTCTTTCCCTTTCCCTTGTCTATAGAGTCTTGTGTAACATTCTAAATGGGTTTCTTTGGGTCAATGTTAAGTGGTTTAGTTGTAACGAAGAGGAAAGATTCCTTGCTTAAAAACTTAAGTACTAAGAAAAAGTACCCATTTAATATTAGGTTTAGACAGAATGGTTTTGCAATGCAAAATGTGAGTAGAAAGAATTTACTACCTGATGTAGCTTAGGTATAGACTAACAAATGGTAAGAGTTTCCTTTACAAAGAACAATAAATGCATAAAAAAAAGATAATCCTATACAAATGCTCAAAGCTATCTCGGTGAAACTGTGAAGTAGAAGTACAATTGCATTATTAGCTTCGTTTTCATATTTAGTAGATGTCTTTCTGTCTTGGGACAAACTACGTATGATTTTCTGTACTTCTGTTCCGTTAGTGCTGTAACATCAATTTCCTATCATATTTTCGAAATATGGAATCCGAAACTGTTGTAAAAGTAGAGAAAGACGATCACACAAATGCTGATCTTGATCAGCCAAAGCAGAAGAAAGGTGGACCTATAGCTGTCAAATTATGGTAAGATTATAAGCCTCACAGTTAAATCCTTCCAAAATCTGCCCAATTTTTTAATACGTTTTTAAATTTGGAATTTTAGTGATGACACAAAAGCCGTACATATTTGTTCATTTTGTAAAAAGAAATTTAGCTCCAAGTCGGAGTATGAGTTACACAGAACTTGGCACTTTCCAGATCGTTCAGATATTTTTTGTCCAATATGTGGATCAACTTGGTTTAGAAGATTAGACCTTCGAAATCATCTTAAACGTCATTTTGATATCAAAGAATTCGAATGTACTACATGTGATATGAAATTTGTGACTAAGCTATCTCTTACTGGCCATTTAAAGAAACATAAAGCGGAGAAACTAAAACTAGAAGCAGCAATGCAGAATCGAACTCAGTAATTTAATTTTGTATTCTAAAATCGCTAGGTGATAGCAATATGTAAATAGAATCTAAATGGTGAATTTATTTGCAGGGACGAAACAAAGTATAGTTGTTCCAAATGCGAGTTTAAGCATACAGAAGAAGCAGACTATGAAATCCATCTTCTCGTTCATCTTCCGCGTTTTGGAGAACTCAAGTGTACTCAGTGTGGAAGTGTTTTTCATCAAAAAAGTAATCTAAATGGTCATCTCAAACGGCACTTCGATATTAAAACTCACTGTTGTGCGTTCTGTGATTTAAAATTTGTTAGTAATTCATATCTTGCAGAACATTTAAAAACTCATACAAAGGAAAAACCACACGTCTGTAAAATATGCAATAAGAGATTTGCAAGGAAGACTCATATGAATGAACATGTCAAGACACATAACCCAGAGAAAACCATCAAGTGTGAACAATGTGATAAATACTTTGCAACAAAGGATTACTTACGTGTGCATATTAAATTAATGCATAAAAATGATCCCAAAGATTATGTTTGCACCTTCTGTACAAAAGCGTTTCATCATAAGTGCCAGTTAACTGAACATCTAAGAGGACATACGAAAGAAAGGTCTTTTAAATGTGATCAATGTGAAAAGGAGTATATTAGCCAAGAAACATTAAAAAGACATATTCTCAAAGTTCATACGAATCATAGACCGTTTGAGTGCGCAAACTGTGATAAAAAATTTAGGAACATCGGAAGGAAACGGGCATTTTTGTTTTTGTGCTAATTTCTTCTTTAATCGACTTCTTATGATGTCCTGAGTAAGAATCAATCAAGTTTTAGTGGGGCAAGCAACTTTTTGACAAAAAAATTTTTGCTGGTTTTAGTCACAATTTTGATGCATTTGCATCGGTCAGGTTAGAAATGGTCTTCAATATTTTGGAAGTCAGGTTTCTCCGGCTACGTCGCTCTGCGACTTAAGCCTACGAATCCTAACTTCTAAAATATTGGCAACCAATTCTAACCTAACCTATGCAAATACAAATTGGCTATAAAGGCCCAACCTAACCAAGTTAAATTAACTGCAATCACTGAATTTCACTTAAAATTTTTCTTGCCAAAAAGTTTTTTGCCCCACTAAAACTTGATTGATTATTACTCAGGACACCTTCAGGAGTCGTTTAGAGAAGAAATTAGGTCGAAAACAAAAATGCCCGTTTTCTTCCGATGTACCAAAATTTACCCGAAAAACTGAATTAACACAGCATGTGAGGAAGCACAAGGGATCTGGAAATTTTGAATGTCCATTTTGCCCTAAATCTTTCCACATTCAAAGTCAACTACAACTTTATTTATCCGCTCACACTGGAGAAAAGGCATTTAATTGTGAGGAATGTGGGAAGGCATTTCGCAACAGCACAGGTTTGAAGAATCATATGGATACTCATGCAGAAGATTTGAAATATCCATGCAAATACCTTGGATGTGACAGAATTTATAAAACACGTCCATCAAGGAGTCTCCATGTTAAAGTAATGCATTCAGAAATAGGTCAAAAGTAATTTGCGTGATTAAAATTTGAGTAAAAGGATAAATTTAAAATCTATGTTGATATAATACAATTTTTCAATGCAAATTTTTATTGTGTAATTGTTTTAATAAATTGAACATACTTATAGAAAAGAAACTCAAAGCTTGATCAAAAATCGAAACTGAATTCCGAAGTACTATGATGAATACCCATCTAGAATATGTAAAACATTTCAGTTTATACTTCTACAAAATAATCATTGTTGATCGATTAAAACATACTTTCAAAATTATTTAGAAGTAAAAGCCCAACGGGCTTGTGTATTTTTTCTATATTTGTGATTTAATATATATTAACATTAAATATAGACATTCGATTACAATTAGATATAAATTTTTAATGTAAATATTGCAAACATTTCGGGTTTTTTACAAAACAAAACATAAGTAATAAATTCACATTAATTTGGTATTATTTGCGTATACTATATACCACATAAGCTGTGCAATTCTGAGTATACAGTAAAATGTATTCAGACTTGCACTGCAGTGCAGTTTTGCACTTTTTTATTATGGCCCAAGCTGTCGAGGATGATGCTTGATCTTGTGAGATTTTAAACAATCTAAGCGTCTAAATTGTTTTCCACAAATTGAGCAATCAAATGGTTTTTCTCCGGTATGAATGAGCAAATGTCTTTTGAGTATATTAAGTTGTCTGAAAGATTTGTTGCAAAATATACAGTTGTATGGTTTTTCATCTGTATGAATGAGCAAATGGACTTTAAGCATATTAATTTGTCGGAAGTTTTTGTTGCAAACTAAACAATTAAACGGTTTTTCACCTGAATGTATGAGTCTATGCCGTTTCATATTTTTCGGAATTAAATATTTGTCACAAATATTACATTTAAGTCGAGTCTTATTCTGTAAGATTTCTGGCTCCGATTTCGATGCTTTAAGCAGTTTCTGGTTTGTATTAGCATGGCTACTGCTAACATGACGTTTAAGATAACTAGGAAATTGAAAGGATTTATCACATATCTTGCACTTATAAGTCTTCTTATTCTTTTTCATTTCATTATGAGCACCATTTTGTTTAGAGAAAGAAGGAATATTTGGAACCACAGTAGATTTTCTTCTAAAACTAGAATCTTCACCTATAAACAAACTCAAACTTTATTTTGTGTTATCATTTTGGTTAACTGGAAAACAAGGATGTGTTTACCTTTGATTTGATTGGATCCGCCTGTGTCTGAATGATTTTCTAAAATACTCGGATTTTCCAATATCATTGGTCCTCCCAAGGGTAGATTCGATTCGGGGACATGATTGATCTCAGTACTTGCTCTAGTTAATTTACTGTCTCTGATTCTATTATACAAAGCAAACGGAGTAATTTAGTTATAGTGCAGACTAATCGTAATACAATTGTATAAGGTATATTTCAATTAATACTTACTTACCTTGTTTTTTAAGAAGAAAATTAAATAACAAATCAATCTTTCTATCTAAAACCCGGAACTGTGAATGTAACCTATCCATTCTAAAAATGAAGACTTCAAAATCCTTTGCATAAGCTAGTCCAATTATTAGAGCGTTGTGAGTTGTGACTTGTTTAAAAATTTATACTACCACGATATATAGTACATACATTAATTTCAGATTTATTTTACGAAACAAAACACATGACTTGCGTAAATAAATGATATGTAAGCGTACTGTAAGTAATACCGAAAACTTTTGCACAGTATTAGTACTGAACACACTTGTAACTTACCGAAACCGAATCTTTCGGTTTCGGGTGAAAATTAGGGGTTTTGGTTTCGATTTTGGTTTCGGTGGGCTCGAAAAATTAAGTTTCGGTTTTGGTTTTGATTGAAGATGAAGTTTCGAATTCGGTTTCGGTTTTGGAAAATGGACTCTGGAAGTTTTGATCTTGGTTTCGATGTAGAAAGTTTACAAAAAAAGTAACAAAAATACCTCAAATTTGGTCAAAATTTATAAGTGTTCTTGATTTTGCAATGAAAAAGGGATGTTTTTCCTCTTTTACATTTGTGTATACATTAAAAACCTAAAAAAAATGAATTTCTTGTGCTCAAGTTTCGAGTTTCGGTAATAAAATTTAAGTTTTGGTGGAGTTTTGGTTTCGGTTTCGCTAGGAATTTGAAGGAAGTTTCGGTTTTGGTTTCGGGTTGCTTTGATAGCCAAGTTTCGGTTTTGGTTTCGGTTTCGCTTCTCTCCTCAGGAAAAGTTTCGGTTTCGGAAGGCAGAGTTACAAGTGTGGCAACACGAAATACAAAAAGGAAAATATTACTGTTTCCTTAAGCCTTAAATCTATTCTCATTTCTTGGGTTTTGTATTTTTGAGGTTGGAAATTGGAATTAAGTGTTGCATTTGTACTGTAAGAGTACGAAACAAAATACAAATATAGATATTAATAACAGATTTCAGTTTATTTTTCCAAAAAACCATTGATTCAATTTATAAACGTTTATTTTCTTATTTTAAAAATTCGAAATTCTTCGGAACCACCAAAAGCACATTTGGCTTTTGGCCTGAAAATTTCCATTTGTATTATACATTTTATTTAAAGATTAAATGTGAAATGTAATTTTTAATACTCTTCCAGTTATTCTCAAAGTACTTTTACATAATAATTGGATAAAACTCTCAACAAGACATATTCTTAAATCTACATACAATAAATTGTCCTCAGATCTTATTTTGTGTAATTATGGTGGTGCTGATTTATGCTCATGTGTTTTCATATGAGATTTTAGTTGAAAACTGTATCGAAAACTCTTGCCACACATTAAACCTTCACACGGTTTCTTCCCTGTGTGAAGGAGCAAATGTTTTTTAAGATTATTGGGTTGATTGAAATTCTTGTTGCAAAATATGCAATGAAATGGCATTTTGCTTGTATGAGTGCATTTATGTGTCTTCAAGCTGTTTCTTTGCCGGAAATGTTTGTTGCAAATTAAACATTTAAATGGCTTTTCCCCAGTATGAATGAGGTGATGCTTTTTCATACTTTGTGGATGAAAATATTTATCACAAATATCACATTTGAGTCGAGACTCATTACCACCATGAGTAATCATGTGTCTCGATAAGCCAGTTTTCAAAGGAAATCTTTTTCCACAAACATTGCAATTAAATTGTACTGATGTTTCTGTATTAGCATGGCTACTGTTAACATGACGTTGGAGATAACTAGGAAATTGATAAGATTTATCACATATCTTGCATTTATAAGTCTTCGTATTCTTTTCCACTTCTTCATGAGCACCATTTTGTTTAGAGGAAGAAGGAATATTTGGAAGTGTATTAGATTTTCCACTGGAACTACCGGATTCGCCTATAAATAAAATTACAAACATTTTATGTTACAATTGAATTGGATTGGATTCTGCTGGGCCTGAATTTTTACCTAAAATTATTTGTCTTAAAGTCTTATTTTCCAATTCCACTACTGGCTCTGCAGGGGGTAAATTGAAGTCAGAATTTGCTAGAACATGGTGGATTTCTGTGGTTAATTTTTCGCCTACTTCGGAATCTATTTTTAAAAGGAAATAGAATCTTAAGGATATTGTATACATTTTCATGTTTACTTAGCATGTACTTACCATGTATTTTAGGAAAGAAATTGGAAAATAATTCTAACTGACTATCTACAGCCAAGAACTTTAATTCTAAATTATTCATTCCTTCAGTACTAATGTAGCTCTCAAAAAAGGAATGTATATCTTAACACGTTTTGCTTTAAATATAAACCTAATGTTGAGCTTTGTAATTTGTTATTATATTTTACTATGCCGACTTTGATACAGAAAATTAAATATTTTTGTTATTTAGCAAAGAAACTCAACTTGGACGAAACTATTAAAAATTATAACCAATTACAAGTATTATAATGAATATCCAGATTTTGGATTTATTGATAGAGAATGCAGAATAGCTAATAACACACCTCAGAGAGTATATATAGACGTACGTACAAAGGTTATTTAGAAGTAAAAAATAAAAGTATTATTTATTGGAAAAATTCCAATTGTTGGTTAATGAACTCTATTATAACTTGGAGTTATGCTGATTCAATTTACATTTTACTATTATACAAAGGATGCTGAGCAATGTAGTTGCAGTGAAGACTTTTTGCAATATCGCTGTATAAGGTGCTAGTTTAATTATGCAAAATTATGCTTTAGCTTGAAAGTTTATAAGCCTTAAACATTTACATTCGACCTATCAAGTGTTATAATGTTGACAAAAAATCAGATTAATACTGCTTCAATAAATACCGAGATTATGATATGAGTATGAAAAGATTTCAGTTTATTTTTCCAAAAAACCATTGCTTAAATTTATATACAGTTATCTTGTTGTTTTAACAATATTTTATGTTTGTTTTATTACTGTACTCTTTCTAGTTATTCTCGAAGGAATTTTGCATAATAATTAGATAAAACTCTCAACAAGACATATTCTTAAATCTACATACAATAAATTGTTCTGGCTAATTTATGTTTGTGTGTTTTCATACGAGGTTTTAGTTGAAAACTTTGAATTGGTTGTAGCAAGCAGTTTGAGTAAACTTGGAAATTCATAAGATTTATCACATATCTTGTGCTCATTAATCTTCATAATTTTTGATTCTTCATCTGTTGAACCATTTTGTGTTGAAAAAGATGGAATAGTTGGAAGTCTAGTAGATTTTCCACTGGAACTACCAGATTCGCCTATAAATAAAATCACATACATTTTATGTCACAATTTGATTAGCTGCGAAACAGAAATGTATTTGTTTACCTTTTATTGGATTGTATTCCGCTGAACCTGAATTTTTACCTAAA
>JAQGCY010001468.1:0-10548 GCA_034700645.1 Xenylla mediterranea
GTAGCAGATGGGTCTTTTGTAGTTACATTACATTACATAGCTTGGAGATAGAATTTTCCAGGACAAAGCAAAGACTTAAGTTTCCTATTAAATTTTCACCCGAGAAGATTCAGCACATGCTTTTGACTATATATATATGCTTTCCTTTTCCTTTTTTGATTTCTCCTAATAGTGAATCATTCATGTGCATGGGTCTAGACTCTAGTGTAGAGAAGACTCCATGTCTTGACACTAGGTAATTTTAATCTTTCTTCAAGCGTTTTAATATAGGGGCTTAAATTTAAATCAAATTGATCAAGCTAAAATAAAGTACAAATCAATGATTTATCATTTATTTTTCCTTCTTAAACGTTAAACAAAGAAATTATTACAGTTATTTTACTTACAACTAAAAGTATTATTATTCTACTATAAACAAAAATAAAATGTCAAGTGTTATTGTTGTTCTTATTAAGGAAAAGTTGCCAAATATTGTACGTATATTCAAAGTGTTTAGAAAACAAAGTAAAGTAAATGTACTTTAGAAAGTTAAAATTAAATTATTATGAATTATTCAATTGTCTATGTTGAACATAGGCCCAGAGAAATTATTAGTGTTGTCCACTAATGAAATTATGATACCTGATTCATTTATACGTGCTTATATTTTGTATTTGGTTCAAACTTATAGAACAATACATAAAAAAACTAAAGGTGCTATTTGTCATTATACGTAGAAAATAATCCATGTACTCTGGATTTTTAAGTTTGATTGACTCAACGAAGACAATGGTTATAGGTTTTTAAAGGTAGTAAAAATTAATTTGTCTTTAATGCGTTTAAATTTTTCCAATGTGATTTATTTATATGATGCATTGTTTACGTATTGCTTAATAAATGCTTGAGTCATTCCGATCAATAGTGTTTTATTTAATCAATCGACCAAGTGAGACAAGTGGAGGAGTGTAATTAAAACTTGGAAAATTATTGGGTTTTAATTATTCATCATAAAATATCAATTCAATGAACTTTGATTGTTGCGAAACTTTGGATACTAGTTCAATTCTGCTTTCAGTTACATCTTGGCATACCCTTTCATTTACGCTACAAGAACGGGGAGCAGGACGAAGAAAGAAACGAAAAAGAAACATCTGCCACATTAATCACTTCATTCAGGTAAGAAGTCCTTAGTAGTTATCTCAATTCCAATCATTTAGAACTTATAGGACAAGTCATAAAGTTTGCATGGCATTTAGCAATATAATTTACAAAATGGATGGGTTTAAGAGGAGAGTAAGTATACATCTATTCATCTAGTAGTCTTAAACGATATTTTTTATTAGTACATATCTCAGAATAATGTAGGTAGTCAGTTAAGCGAATAGGAACTGTCTTATTCAAACAAACTATACATTTACTTTAAAAGTTTTCTAGTATTCTGTTCTGTAGCTGTAGTTCTGATGATAAATGATAGGTAATATGAAATTCTGCATAATGTCATGATGTAGGTAGAGGACTAAGCGTTTGGAGAAAATCGATTGAAGAACTTTTTAAAGTGAGTCAGTAGACTAGTGAAAGTACGCAGGCAGTACAAAACAAACCGCACATCATGTCATGCAACCAACTGGGACTACGGTATCATATTCTTGCATTGTATACGTTGTAAAATTATTTTCAAGTTGCATCATTTCTTTTTTAGAAAAGTTGGTTGACTAATGGTCAATAAAGGGCAATAAAATATTAGGTTACTGTAAATTTTATTGCACTTACGGGCTCAAATTTGACATGCATCTTCAATTTTTTATATATATTTATTGTATAAATATAACCCTGAAATGGGTAAAGGAAAAGATAATTAATACAAACATGTTTTTCCCAAAACATTTGGCTTTGGCATTCAGCAAATTTGTTGTCACTTGAGTTACTTTAATAAAGCGAATCTTGAAAGCTTAAACCCAATTTTGATGTGCATTGCATTATGTATGTACAAGTTGTTTGTTATACAGGATTTCAATATGACAAAGTTTTTTAGTTTTTTACACATAATTATTTTGGAATTTTCAGAAATAATGCTGGATAAAAAATTTAGTTCGAGCAGTTCCACAGGTCACAGTACAACCGATGAAGTACAAGTCCAAGTTTTAGAACCTGAATCTTCTTCAGCTTCAGGAGGAGAAAAGAATTCGACCAGAAATTGTAGCTTTGGAAATTCTCACAATAATTCTTCTACTCCACGATCTACTTCTGTTGGTTCTTCGCAAAAAATACAAGACAAGACTCGTCAAATGACTATTAGTGGATTAGCACAAGGGAAATCGCCTTTAAGTGACAGCTTGGTGCTTGAGACAGGAGAAAAGTCTAAAATGGACACAAAATATAATTCATTAGATTGTTCTAAGGACAGCCTTGGTGAAGATGAACAGAGGTTCAATGTTCCAGTTTTCAAAGAAAGTTATGACGATTTGCCGATTATTCCTGGATTTCATTCCGATATCGACGATGATTTTAATGAAAAAACTTTTGGTAGCAAAGATAAAATTAATAGCAGTGTCCAATCCTTTGAGTTTTTCAATATGCGGATTGGAACTTCTACCAACGGTTCAACCAAGTATCATCCTGATACAAAACAAGCAATAAATACTAGAAGGAAATTTAATGAAGAAGAAATATCTGATGAGTACAAAACATTCGTTGATCATGCAAACCCTTTGTCTTCCACTTCATATCAAGAGCTTGCATCCGAATTACATTGTACCAATGCTTCAAATCTTTCGGCAAATGAGTTTTTTGATGTAAGTAAAATGAATTTCCTTACACTTTAAAATCATGATGAACATGGGATTAACTATTGCCTTAAATGCTGAACTGTGAATTTGAAATTTTTGGAAACGATACAGCATGAATCATGTTTATTTGGAACTAAAGAATTTTAGCAATGGCGGTTTAATTTTTGGGGAAATTGTCAAAGTAGTTTCCATGAGTTTATAAATGTAACAAAGTTGCGACGACATGTTGTAATGATTGCATTTAATAATCTAGAGAGTACAATACTATTTGCAAATTTAAATTCTAAATGATCTATTTTTGTGATATTCTAAATAGGCTGCTGAAGTAATGGGTGCCAGGAAGCATTTAGACTTAAGGTCTACCAGGTCTGCTGCTACAACTCAAATTACCTCTGCTAATCCCATCGGCAACTATCAGCATTCAACCGAAGCAAATGAACAAAAATCTTCACCGAATTATTCACCCTTTTCAGGGCCTAGCTCAGACAACACTCCGAAGTTGCATGATGACTTAGCGGTTGAGTTAGGTCGACACTTTGGCCAGCATTCATTAGGCTCAAACTCAGAGCTAACTCGAAAGTTTGGGGAGCATTCCTTAAGCCCGGAATTAAGTCCTGTTTCTTCAAATAAGAACAACCTCAACTTTGACAATGATAATAATCTACTTGCTTTAACTGCTGAAGCTCAGTTGGGAGAGGATCAAAATTCAAACGCTAATAAAGAATCCTGCCGTAAAGGTAAAGCGAACCTAAATTTTGTACTACCTCGAAAAGTTATTGGTTTATTTTTTTATGTCTGGAATAATTCATTTATACAAGACACTTATCGAACAGTATTGGTACATTACTTTATTACGTAGGCAGAACAGAAGGTAGTTCCAACTTCGCATTTTTAATTAGATTTCTCTATAACGTCAATTCCTTTTTAAAGATCGTGACTTTATAATTATATTGGGATTGAAATATTATCAAGGAATGATACAGGAAATTGAAATTTCACTAGAATGACTTTAGCTATAATTGTGTATATATTTTAACTATACAGAAAGTTAGATATATCGTATTAGCTAAGGTCATCTTATACTATATTTTTGCAGGATTGCTGCTAATGTATTAAATTAAAACCTCGATATTCTGTATTCAATTTATTCTGTTTTATAGAAGCTAAAAATTGTAACGGTACTTTAATAGATTAATATTAGACACGAATTTAAGTATGATAGCTCTAACAAAATAAAACCCTAAAATAACCCATGAGAGAAAGTTGGAAATCCGCAGCATCAAGTATTTTCAATTTTGCTTAACCGTGAGTAAGAAGTAGTGAGTGATGAAAACTTATTTTCCAGTTCCAGGAAAGTATTCCAATAATACAAGCCAACTGCCTACACTGGTACTATGAATCGGATTCAGTGAACCACTCACTAATATTTTTAGACTAGAAGTCTTAGAACATTTCATTAGTGCATTTGTTTGCTTTAATAGACAAAACTTTTACTTATAGAGTATGAAATCCTATTTCAGGCAATGAGGCATAATTTAATCATGTAGCGTATTGTACTAACAAAAAATATTAAATAAAACCTACATATTTATTTTTATTTTCAGCAGGAGGTGGAGAAAGTCCTTTAAGTAATGTTTCGGATGAAAAGGAAATGTATGATGTTGTATGGGTAGAACCCGACGGAGGTAATAGAAAATTTGCTTTCATGAAGCAAGCATCCTTTCATCGCTTACAGGAAGTAGACAATTTTGAAAGGAAAATTAATAAGCTTTCAATACTTCATTTAAACAGGATGGGGTTGGTGGGTGCTCTTTGGCTCTATGATTGTTAACATCTTAATTCCTGGCACTGTGAAATCATTCGGAGTTTTATTTATTGAATTCTTGGAAGTATTCAAAACATCTCCATCCGCAGCCGCTTGGATTCCAGCAATCTCTTACTTTCTCTACAGCTCTACTGGTTGGTTTATTAGTGATAAATAAATAATAATATGTTTGAGATGAAATGCTTAAACATTTTGTTTATTATTTTTCAGGTCCTTTTGCTGGAGCCCTTGCAATACGATATTCCCACAGGTCTGTAACCATTGTTGGTGGGTTACTTGCAGCGGCTGGGCTTGCTCTAAGTTATTTTGCAACTTCAATTGGATTCCTTTATATAAGGTGAGTTTACACAGTCATGCAATTTAGTAATGGCTCACATTATTTTAAACTTCAATTTGGGTTCTTTTAAGTTATGGACTTATTGGAGGCTTAGGGGCAGGGTTAGCGTACCCAATTGGCGTCTTTATTGTTGGGAAGTATTTTAACAAAAGGCGTGGGCTTGCTAACGGGCTATGTACTTCTGGTAGCGCCTTAGGTTCTGTGTTAATTCCACCACTTCTTCGTTGCCTTTTGGAGCAATATGGATACAGGTAACAAAATTGGAATAAGCTCAATGCATTACTTCTATATAATATTAGAAATAGGTGTTAATGAAGTTATATTTAATGCATTTCAGACATGCTGTCCTTATCATGGGAGCATTGCTTCTAAATGTTTGTCTCGCAGCTTTGTTCTATGACCCAGTAGAACAACATTTGAAAAAGAAGCTCATTCCAAGAGATCCTCTAACAACTCCAAATTCATGCACAGAAAATACCCAAACACCAGGAAGTTCTCCAAGCAGGACTCAAGGAATCCACATCCAAAATGTAATACTACTTCCAAGTATCAATCCAAGTAATCAATTCCTGTATTTACCGAATCAATGCTTAATATCATGTAGATTCCAAACCGAGAAAGAGAAATTATGGCATCCTTGCCTATTGCCATTCCTAGAATCGATTCTCGAGACATTCGGGATAGAAGAAATTCTAGTGGTATACGTCGTGCAACATTCCAAATCGGCCAGGTAATTCAATTGACTTCTTTTAAGATACTGAATTTAAAGCAAATCTGAAAACTTTAGGACACGCCTCAAGGAGATGATAGCTGGTCCTTAAAATCAATTGATGTTACAAGCCCATTAGCAGTGCGGCTTTTGAGAGACGAAAATGGGGAATTGCCAAATAGTCCTAGAGCAAATTCAGGAACAAGATCCCGTGGTGGTGCCCAGAGTAGTTTGGAATCTGACACAGACATATTGTATACTGGTTCCCATTATATCAATGGAAGTGGGGCTGCATCCATACAACCATCGAATGCTGCAAGTCGTAGTAAGATCAATTTATCTGCTATACCGGAAGATGAAGATGGAATAGCAGATACTCCGGGTACTGGAAGTAGAGGGGCAGATTGGAACTTTTACAAGGGATTGCCTTCCTCACGACAACGGCTACTTAAATTATCAATGGAGCAAGGAAACCAGCTTATGGGTCAGAATCAGCAATCTAACGGAGGTACCCTATCAGCAAGTGCAACACAGACGGGTCTAGCTAGAACAATGAGTATTGCATCAAATGTTTCCAATTCCTCGTTTCATTATGTCAGTACAATTCACCATGGTTCAATTCTGATGGCTATGCAGTACGATAAGAATCTTCCACAATTTGCTTCTACATTTACATTGAAATCCGTTGGTGGTTCATGCTGGAAATGTCTATTCTCGCTCCCGAAGAAATGTCTCCGGAAAGTTTGTTTATGTAAAAAGCGAAGGGAAGAAGTTGACGCCCCACCTCCTGAAGAAGAGACTGAATCAACGTGGAACCTTATTGACTACTCACTATTGAAAGATGGATTTTTTATCATCATGCTCTTATCGACATCCATGAGTGCAGTTGGTTACACAAATTTCCTAATCTTACTTCCGGCTTATGCTCTAGGAATGGGATTTGACAAGTCGAAAGCATCACTTCTTCTCTCTTATGTTGCTGCATTTGACTTTGTTGGTCGTATTGGCGGCGCAGCACTTTCAGATCTAAAGTTGATTCCTCGATTTTGGTTTTTTGTTATCGGAATACTTGGTTCCGGAATAGCTCTAGCCTTGCTACCTCTTGCTCAGGAATACTACACTTTAGCAATATTCTGTGGCATTTTTGGTCTCTCGTCCGGTACATACATCGGAGTAACGGCTGTAATTTTGGCTGACAAACTAGGCACTGAACGGCTTGGTTCTTCATATGGACTAACACTTTTCTTAAACGGAATTCTCCAACTCATCGGACCACCTAGTTGTGGAGCAATCTACGAGAAATTAGGAAAATATGAACCGATTTTTGTTGCTCTTGGATTGATATTAATGTTTGGTGCTAGTTTATGGATAGCTGTTCCAGTAGTTGAACGACACAAAGCACTAAAATTTGCACGAGAAGAAGAAGCAAAGAGTATTAACATACTTTGCAATCAAAATTCTTCAACAAGAAAAGAATCTGGATCTTTAGTAGTCTAAATTATTTTGTGATATACGTATTAAATATCTCTAGTACTCGTAATTTTAATTACAAAGTATCAAAATCAACTATTCTTAACATACAACTGTGATATTTTACATCATCCAAAATTCATCCAAGTAGAAATTATGTGTTATGTTTATGTAAAATGTAATCAAATTATAAGGTCAAGACTCACGAAAATAAATTATTAAAAATAAATAAAAACGAAATACAATACAATACAATACAATACAACGTAGAGACATTTCTCGGTATACCTGCACAGATAATAAAATCATAATTGTTAATTTCCAAAGTATCAAATTACAACGACTTATTCAATTATTTCGAATTTAATCATTTTCGACGCATGATAAAAAGTCGATAATTTTGAAGTTACACTATTTTGTCAGTGGGTTTGGTAAAATGCCTTAGCATCCTACGCAAATTACTTTACTACGCAACTTCGAATTTTTCATAAGAAATTCTTCACCAGATTCAAGAATATTCTAAAGTTATAGCTTCCTTCATACATACTTCATTAAACAGTTCCGATCATATTTATTAAAAAGTAAAATAGAAGAACATAAATAGTTTAGCTATTGCTGGGCTAAAACATAACGGCTTTTTGATTTATTTCTTCATAATTTCAACTGTCGAAACTGGTGTAATGAAAAGTTTTCGAAGTATGAAAATGAATCCCTGAAATCCAAATTAACATTTTAACTCAATACAATTTTTTAGCTTTGAACGGAAAATGTAATATGGGATTAGGGATGTCAAATTCTTTAAGATAAAGGATAACGGCAATTCCATTAGCTACTGTGCTTGATTGAAGTCTTACATTTAATTTACTTGTAATTAGAAATTCAATGATTATAATTACTTGTACATCCTTGCATTCTTTCTTAACTATACAGCGACAGTTCAGTCTTTGGGATTGATAAAGTATCATACGATTTAGAATACTTGTTTATAAAAAAAATAGCACAACTCTACTCTATTTAAACTAGACGTTGAATGACATTAAGTTATCATAATATTTCAATAAGTCAATTTAAAAACTTTAACAACAAAAAGAATAAAACATTCTATTCTAAATCTAGTGTTGAATAATTTCTCAAATATCACAAAGGGAACTATACTATATCATGACTACTGAATAAATATATCAAACATTCAAATTCACAATTTAAGCGATGAACAACCGGAATTGGAATGGTCTAAGTGAAATCAAGTAGTTACAACAAAAATAATAATACAAGTGAAATTATGGCACGATTAGGTAGAAGGATGCTCATCTTGATCATCATCTTCGCCGTCAGAACTAACCAATAATGTTCTTTCATCGTCCCCTTTCTTCCGATTTGTAATAAATATCACAAATGTAGTTATCAAAAATGTAGCACCCATTCCAATAAAAATATATCCTAAGACATTTCCGAGCATTGGCACAAGTAAAAGTAGTTTAATCTGAGGTCCAATAACATCGTCAACTAATGCTGTCTGTTTGAACCAAACCATTGGGAAAAATATTTTTGGCATTCGATCAAGTATCCTAAAGTTGTGGAGAAAAATATGACACTTGATACATCAAACTATTTAATAATATCCATTATGAATTACCCATATTGTTTCATTGGCTGTAGCAAAATATTAATTTGAAATGCTGCCGACACTTGCAATGGTATTCCAGATTTCTACAACAAAGGAAACATTTTATTTTGAAATGCTATATCTCAACATAAATCCTTATCTTTTTAAACAAATAACTTACAGGTTCTAAATCAATAAAAGTTTGATGTTTGTGTTCATCTGGATTCATTCCTTCAACTGCTGAACGATAACTTGGATCTGCATGATAAAAATGTGGAAAAGACAAGAATGCTGGTGCTCCCCATCTGAATAATAAAGAAAAATAATCTGCATTAGCCTGTGTTGATTGTATTTAGGTATTAAATAAATAAATAAATAAATATATACTCTGCGTACTTGCAAGCTGTAACATTAAGAATTCCTGTTGGATAACACTGTTTTCCATCATCCCCACAAAAACACCTAAAAATTACATTTACATTCTCTACATAACTAACTTGTTCGCAAATATTTTGAAATATTTAACTACAATTTACCAATTGTCTGGATCATCGGTTGCATTGGCAAGCATTTTATCATCTCCCCAATATCGATATCCATCAATTGTATGAACCGTAACATCCTCTTTATAAGTTAAGCTTAGCGTACGACAAATATCAGCACTAAAAAGAGCAATTTTGCTCCTGTCTCTTTCCGGTGGAAATAATTCGCCAGCGGAACCATTGACGTAGCCACAGTATGAGTGATAGAATGATGTCACATTATTGTAATCCCATTCTGATAGAACGCCAAGTTCTTCAATATTACCAACGCCAGTTTGCATGTTATAAATTCCATCATAATCCGCAGACCCGTTTCTCTGTATATAATACATACATACAAATATATTGAAAGATTGAATTTTCTCTGGAGTAACCTTACCTTGTAAAACCATCCAAATTTATCAAACGGAATGGATACAGTCTTAAACCCTTTTGGCAAATAAGATGCAAGATCCAGTAAAGGATCAGAATATCCATCAAAAATAAATTCACGAGCAGTTTTGGTTACATAATATTTTGTCCTTAACACTTCCATTGCTTTATTTAAAAAATATTTTACCCAACCAGGTAAATCTCGAACAGCATATGCTGCGGTCTAATAGAAGAAAAAGTGACAAATTAACTAAAAAGTGATTTACTCCAACCGACTGAATTTATAGGTGCTTACAATAGCTGGGACATTTAGTGTTGTTATTAAGTCATCCAGTGAACCATTGCTTAAAGAAGGTTCGTAAATCCAAGTCCGATTTTGTCTGTATGTCACTGTGTTATTATTCGAGAACCATTGACTTATTACTTTCTCTCTATGCTCACTAGAGTTATATTGAACAAAAAATTACAAAGAACTTATGGAAACTTACAAAGAAAAAACATACCGGAACACAAATGGTCCAATTTCTTCTACGATAGGTATGGAGTCATCATTTCTTATATCCTTTGGATTTGTCCAATTAAATAAATAAAATTCTATATACAGTGGAATAGGTGTCACCTTCCACAAGGCATAAGACTTTGAGTTTGGGGTAACTGGAAGTTCCTGAAACAATTGTAACCAGACTATCATGTTGGAAATAGTTAAGCTACTGTAAAAATTGATGGAATAAAAAGCCTTACATGATTAACAACATTTTGAAACACTAAAGGCCAAGTTAATATTAGCACTATTCCAAGAACACAGAAGACTAGACCAATAGTACTACAAGCAACTATTTTGCTTGATTTTGTCCCACAAGCATTACTTGAAGAGGACATTTCGATCACACTGACAATTGTAAGTAGTGAAATTTGCAACAAT
>JAQGCY010001469.1:0-10548 GCA_034700645.1 Xenylla mediterranea
GCAAAAAACTTGTGTAAAACTTTATTTTTTATGGGTACCTTTTCCACTGTACCGTTTTAAAGTAGACACCCGATATAATTTTTTTGTTCGTTCGTTCTTCTGTTCTGTTGTTGCTGTGCCGTGCTTATTATGGGCCCACGACTGGAAACTATTCTCTCCTTTTAGCACACGAGTTTCTGAACGATAATAGTAAAACTTGAAGCTAAAGAAGTAAGCACGTGAATTGAAGTTGTGTTAGAATTTGTAGAACAATACCACAAACAATACTAGTTTTCAGTGTGTAGCTAAATAAATAAATAGTTCTTTTATTGTATTGCATTGACTATTTACATGTTCCATTAAATCTCCATTAGATAAATAAAACAGTTGAAGTTGAAGGATTTTACTAGTTATTGTTTTCAGGTTTTTAGTTTGTATTCTGTAGTAAAGTTAGTAAATCAATACAAAAATTTCATTACAATTTTATAGAATCCACATCCAGTGAATCCTGAACAATTAAACATCTTTGTTTTTGTTTTAAAGTAAGAATTAATTGGCCTGCTCTGGATTCTGGAATAAATGGACAGTGTATAAACCAACTAAAGAGCATAGTTAGTTACTAGATAAATTATTGTCTAAAACTTGCTAATTGACCTTGGATAACGTGAATTTGAAGTAAACATTATGAAATGAAATCTATTACACTGCAACTTTATTTGCACTCGTATTAGTTGTTGTATCTTTTTGTTGTTTTAATCATCCCGTACATTGTGACCATCAAGGAAGGAGAATTAATTAGAGACAACAACTTAATCGCAAGCTCAGATTTGAGTTAATAAAATAAATCCCATTGGGTTCAAGGTAAGAACAAAGAAATTGCTACTTTTCACTTGTTTTATTTCCGACATTTAAAACTACAATATAAGGAATTTGGAATAAATATTCTTAAGGTTCAGTTACCGTACATAATACATTTTCATTCTTAATGACTAAGGAAGGAATAAATAATTTTAATTTATTTTCCAGAGGTCTAGTTTTAGAAGTAAAAATTTTATCGTGCTTTTGTTAAAGCAAAGACTGCAATTTCATTTTGAAAAGTATGCAAAAATATACCTTTGCTTTCCAAGTTTAATATGTATTTTAAGTTTAACTTAGAGTACAAAGTATATACAATTCTTATAAGACTAGGAAGGACTGAGTACTCAAGCATTTTCTTTTAATAAAAAATAAGAGTTTTTCTCAACTTGCTTTGCATGTTTCCTATTGTTACTTTTTTTGAATCTGTTAAGAAATATTTTCTTATATTAAAAAGTTTTATGTTCAAAGTTGAGTTGTTATACAGATTTTCCCTGAGTGATAGATATTATCAGAAGTCATTTTATATATACACAGGAGTTGTTTTCTTATTAAAAACTGGAAGTCTCACGGTGATGGAATAAAGAAACTAGTTGTAGTAGTATTAAATTAAATCTTAAACTGCACCAGTTACAAAAGTTCACCTAATCCATCTTAATGAGCAACAACTATAATTTTCAAAACGCGTTTTGATGTTTAAAACTAAGCTGTCTTTTACATTAATCCAACTTCACGGCAACTGATATCATACACCGCTTTATAATTTCAGATTGGATGAGTATAAATAGCTCGATAATGTATTTTAATGATATTGATTACATGTTTCAAACTAAACTCATGTTGAGTTCTTCCTAGTTTGTAGTTACAGAGTTTTACTTAAGCTAGTTTCCAAATTAATATCACCATTATTTATTGGTTCAGCTTAATCTGCTTAGTTTTCAACAAAGTCATCTCTAATTCCTACCTACGACAATTCTTTGATCTTAATTTACTGAAATAGTTAATTCCTATATACTGCTTCATTAATTTAAACGAAAAAATCTACAGGAAAATCCCAAAGCTAAAGCTTGTTTTAGCGTTTATGATAATGATACCTAAAAAAAAGTTTGGGATAATAGTGGAGATTTATAAGCTTTAAACTGTAAAACAATATCTTTATACACTTTAAATTTTTTTATCATTTGAATTCATTTTTATTAACATTTGTTTCTACTTAAAATATAAGAAAAATAAATTGTGCTTGCTTTCATACATTTAGGTTTTATCTTCTACATATTCAATTCTTGGAGGATTTCCAGAAGATAAAGTACCAAAATCTGATCCTGTATATAGCTATAATAGCTACCGAGACAAAACTAACTATAAATACCGAGGACTCCTGTATATGATAATGAATGCATTCTTATTTCCGACTATACTTCCCAAGCTTAGAGTTATCTGAAAAAATATAACTAATATAAGTTTGGGTTTATGTTAAAGAATTTTTAGTGCTTCGGTAGAAGCAATATTTTAAATGAAATATATATTCACCCGTTCTAAGTTAACCTAACTAAAGACTGAGCATAACCGAATCTGGAGAAAAAATATGAATATTAATTAATGAACTTTTAAGCAACACATTTGGATGATTTCTTGTTTTGTGGTAATAATATTGCGTACATTGTAAAGGCGACCGAGACACCGACGACGAAAACGACAACGGCTTTTGTAAAAGCATACAATTTTTTCATAAATTATAATAACTAAAAACCAACACACTTCAATTATTCAAAAATGTCTTTATTATTTTGTCACAAAAGTTTTCGACGACAGTTTATTATAGACCTTAAACTATGGTACTTGACGTTTAAAATAACGATTCCTTTAAATTGGGAAAAATTTAGATTTTTGATTTAAGAGGAAGACCCTAAGACATAGCTGTTTAAACACATTGACGTACACGTAACCCAAGAGCGTACTTTCTTCTGCTTCATATTTATTCCCTCTTCTGGAAGTATTTCCTCAATATTTTTTGTACTTAAACTGTCAATGTTTAATGATCCTATTCCTTGTTATTATTTATTGTTACTGTGCTAGATCTGCTGGAACGACTTCATCCATCCATGTGTTGTACGTATTGATCCTCTTAAAAAATGACATGTCATATTCAAAAAGTATAGAGTTTTTTTTTGCTACTTACAGAAGCTGATAATTTATTTTCACAAAAGAAAGTCCAATCTAAGTAGTTCGGAACCATACTATGCTATGCCATACTTTTCTTCTATTTTTCTAGTAACAGTTATTTATTGGTAAACCTGACCTTGCAAAATGTTGAGCTCTTATAAAATTTGAGTTTGAGAGTTTTTGTCTGTGTTTATATGCTGATCCTTATATCACCAAATCTAAAAGAATCAGTTTATGGTAGTGAAATAAAAAAAAAGTTGAATAACAAGTTTGTTTCTAAGCCCAATTATCATCTATCTTCGTTATTTACGTTAGCTAACTTAGCCATATCCATATTCCATGTGGAGTTTGAATTTACAACTTGCTGAGTATACACCCAAAACCCATTATTAGAAGGGTTAGAACTTGTATTTTGCTTTTATATTATACAATACTACAGGTGAGATGTGATGTGAGTGAGTACACAGGTATCATCTTTTCAATTTACCGTAAAAGGCAACGGAGGAAAAGAATATTTCTAATGTTAATTTTTCATCTAAGGAAGTAAACAGAAGACTCAAAACTTTCTCTCTGAAGCCTATAGGATATTTATCATAATTTTGCATGCAATCTTTCCTTCATTTCATCCTGTTGCACCATCACCATGTACCATATACCATACACTTCAAACCTGGTTCTTGTCTAAAAAAAAGAAAATGTTCTAAAATCTTGAATGATTTGTTCTTTGCTGAGTCAGTCAAAATTATAAAGACGAGTGTATTGAATCGTAAAAGAAAACTGTACATGATTTTGATTATCATTATCTTTTTCTTCCACCTCGTCTTCCAGTCAACTGAATAAGATGAAAAATCATGACTTTACTCTAACTTGACAATAGGTAAAATTTTATTAGTATAATTTTTTTCTTCTCCTCGTCCTCATCTTCTTCTTTTATTTATTTTTTCTGTTCGTTCAACTGATGATGATGAAAACGAATAAGATTGGTAATATATCTTAGATTTATATTGTAAGTGGTGACTTGACTAGTTGGTCTATTATTTTTACTACTATAACTATTACAAGTATAGTGTGCACTAAAGAGGAAGGGTAGTGTTGTAAACTTTAGTTTGGATTTTATTTTATTATTATGCTATGAGTATTCATTCTGTTTTTTTTCTTCATCTTAAATACATCTAACAAACATAGCCTTGAGAAGTTTCAAGGACCGATTTTCTTATATATTTTTTTATGTTATCCTCTACGACTCTTTCGTATATTCATCACATCATCTTGTCTTGTCGTTTCTATCTTTTTTTAAAACCGGTTACTAAACTAATAATCTAAAAGAAACATCATCCAGCAAAGCAGGCTATCCCGTTTGGTTTGTCTATTCATAGCCCTTAATGCAACTCCAATTCTCTGCGGGTATACTTACGATTTTTTATCTCTGTTTATATTTCTTTGCTTAGATAGACCAAGCAGAGAATTATAAAAAATAAAAAATAGACTCTCCATCCAGAGTTTGACTCTGAACTAATCTATTATTATTGTAAAACTTTAAAAAAAAATATCCTCCCTACCTACCTACCCTTGACTCTGGATTAAGTACGCTTGACTACTTAACGATTCTGTTCCATAGTAATTTAGGTAAATGCATAGGAGTAGAAGTAGAATTGTTCTGGAACTCGGCTCACTGTGAGTAGAATAGAAAGGTAATTCATCACAAGCTTAATTTTTAGGATAATTTTCTTTTTCAGCTTATTTAAATTCATGTCTGTAAGATATAGGAACTTGCATTTTCTCTGATGTGATGGTTGATGGTTATTTTGTATTCACGAAAGGTAATCCCAGTAGTAGCTCTAGTAGTTAGTTGTTTTCTTTACACCTTAAGGAAAACACTTTCAAATTCTATTTTTTGCTACTGTGTTGTGTTTGTTGTCTTCATGTTAATGACCATAGTTCTTTCAAAGCAGAACTAATGATAGATAATCCTATCTCGACTTATTGATGCCATGAAATGAAACTGAAGTTGGAAGTAAAATGGATAAAATTTTAGAGTTTCTGACTTGATGCTGCCCATTGCTTAATCTGCAATCATGTATGATTACTTTTTTTTTGGTTTCCTCAACCTATTTTATTCACTTTAATCGTGAGTAACATCAATATAAGAAAAAAAATAACGATTAAATTTGAAAAAGAAAAACCAGTAGCTAAGAGCTAGACAGGTAATAATTTAATAGTTTTAATGAAAGCAAATATAAAATTTATTAACTGCGATGGAGCATACAATCTTGCCTTTATATTTTTATTTGGGAGTATTATTAATTATTATAACAAGATGGAAAGATCATGGGAAAGAACTTGGAACTTTGTATAAAGACTTGACAAGAAATTGAAAGAAATTCGGTAAATCATCAGACAAGTCCAATGTGATTTAAGGGTATCTGAACGATCGATTAATTTGATTGACCAGTACATGAAATGGGTGGGGTCACAGGTCAACTCAACTAGTAACAAAATCTAAAGTAAACTAAAGCAACTAACTCAATCAAGTTTATTCATTATAATTATTTCACACAAGTGCAAAATCGAGCTAAAAAATATGGAATATAACCATCCAATTTCAAAAGGTCATAAAATATAAATGCTAACTCAACACAGTATTAGAGTTTCAAGAAAACTATAGCAAAGAAAAGAGCTCCCAAGCAATATTTTTGTTTCAAAACTAATAAGTTTCTTAGAAAAGAAACCCGAGTTTCAAAAATATGAATACATTTTTAATCCTCATACGCTCATCCTTGTTTTACTGTTTTCACTCTAGTTTTCAACTTTTTTGTCTTTTTCTTTTGGCAATAATATAGACCTGCACATCTACTTATAAATTGATGTGAACTATTTGAACACTGTACTTTTATTTGTATATCTCTAATTCTTCCTTTCGTCGTAAAGAAAGTCTTATGTAGTACAGTCGTAGTTGTTGAAATGATGAATGGTATCGATTTTTATTTTTCCTCCAACCCATATACACACATACAATTTTCTTCCTTTTTTTAGTTTTTTTCTCTCTTGCTTTCACATTTGTAATCCTCAGCAAATACTCTCTAACTTTTTGATTAATAACTAGGCCGTCTCTTTCTTTCTCCGTCAGACGTTTAAAATTTAGAGGATCATTTTATCATTCGTTTCTTTTTATCTTAAAGGCTATTTTAAGATTATACCCGTTGTTACTTTCTTGGCATTTGTTCTACTGCCCCCCAATCAAGCAGATAGGCAAAATTTGTACATATAAAGGAAAAGATTTAACAATTTAGCAGCTAAGTAAAAAATGCTTTATATTACAAAACCATGTAAATTTTGCAAACGTGTCAAATTACATTCTCTCTATCTTAGCATAATTTATCTAATTAATGAAAATTCGATTAGCTTATAAACTTATTTTATCTTCAAATTAATGAGGTTATTTTTTTGTTACATTTTTTGAATTAGGTTTGATTCCAAAGACTTTTGACTATTTAAAGCTTGTAAGAAAATCTTCTTCTAGAAAATGCATATGTTGCCTGTGAAGGGCGAATCAAAGAATAGGGAGTTGACAAATTAATATTTTGTAAGTTTACTAGTGAGCGAGGTTTTGTGGTAACTCGTTTTGGCGAAAGAAGTAAATAACGCAAAGTATACCTCATACAACAAAATTTAATATATGTAAATGCTCATAACATAAATTACTTCTAAAAGTGAAAGTAAAGGATTTCGTTGTCATTTGCACTGATTGAAGAAAGTAAAGGGTTGGTCTGGTCTTTCTCTTTCTTAAACAAAGCTAAAAGCATATATGAAGGTTTTGAACAATTACGGAAACATGAATAAGCCCAAATAGATGTTGGCATTAATCACGAATGGAGAAATAAAGAACCTGTTCACTTGGTTCATGTTGACATAAGTTGAGAGGCAGGCAAGAGCAACTTTATATAAATTGAACGAATGTGATTTCTATTTTCTTGGATTTGGAATACGTGTGAGTTTGATTTGAGAATATACTTTGGAATGGATTGTGTGTAGATGTTGAAATTTCAAGGATTCACTTACCTTGTTTAGTTGTCTGGTGAAGGAACTTTATATTTGCTCAATTCAATCTACATCTCCATACTCCATGCATATGCAATTTTAACTTGGAAGAGTTCTGTATCTCCATATTCGATTAAGTGCTTTCTCTTGCTAATGTAAACAAACTTATAAAGTAACAACAGACATTTGGGTGAAGATAACTTAAATGCATATAATTGACTCTATCCCAATGGATCTTCTGTTAGCATTCCGATAAATATATACGCACATATATGGGAATGAAGACAATTGAATTTCATCGTGAAGGGAAAATGGAGAATAACGGAATAAGACATGTTGAGGGGTTACAGTAAAATACATATCACATCAGCATATCCCGAGGATTTAAGGTTTCGATTTAGGTAAATAATGAATCTTTCTGTGCATTTTACAAAATGTCACGCTCATATGTTTTTCAAAGTCTTTATGAGTATGCACAAAATATACAAGAAAGATGCATTAAATCTAACCGCATCACATAGACATAGACACACATCAAGCGAGTAAAAATAAAATCCTATTTGTCTTTCTCCAAGTCCATATCCATAGTAATGTCTTTGAATGAGTCATTTCGTCTGGTCTGATTCAACTCAGGCTTATCTATAGTTTTAAATTTTATTTCAATTTCTCTCCTTCATTCAAATTTCTTTAAAAAGAGAGTTTAATTTATGATTGCCTTCTTAATCATATATTAATTTATAATTGTTAAAAATTTCAAGACTATATGAAGACATTTCTTCTTAACTGAAAGAATCCTCATCAAAAGTTTTTAGGTTTCCTTTTTAGCAGATTAAATAATTCCTAAATTAGAAGTCGGTTCTTTTTCTTACTCCCAGGCCAATTAGAGAGAAAAAAACTAAAAACTTTTTTGAAAGAATATAAGAAGAAAGATTATATAGAGTTGAATAAAGTTCTAAATGCTTTTGTGTAACTTTTATGTCTAACTGTCGAATGAATTGAATTGGACAATTTTTGCGGAAGTAAGACTTTAGACTAAATCGATAACAAAAAAGGGAAGCATCTATGGAAGTAAACCGAAATTACATTTAGTTCATAACGAGAAGATTTGAAATCAGTTTAAACGTGCTCGTATTACTAATAATACCAACATCGCTTTCGCTGTTATAGGACATAAAGATGACGTTAAATCTATATAAGATGATAAATATTGATAGTATGTTTGGGCTAAACTTTATGTTTTCCTTATGACAGGTGGAGCCTGACAAGATATAAAAATTAATGTTTAAACGATTTTTTTTAAAGAAAATTTAAATCTAGAAGCTTGTACATATGCTTAGCAAGTAAGTTGTCGTCCTATTTTGTTAGACTGACTGTGTTTGAAAGACAGACCCTTCTTTAGTTCTTTCCTTTTGATAAATCTGTACCCATACTTTAAGTTCATCTAACTAGGTAACTATAGATCTCTACCCTCTGATGAAATTATAGTTGCTTTGAAATATGAGAATCAATTTTCATTTGAAGCCTTATGTGCACTGTAGACTTTGACTGAAAGTGCAAAATTTCATTGTAAAAAGGAATACATTATACTTAGTTTGGATGCATTAAACTGAGTTGAAATTGAAAGATTCAAAAGATTCAAACTCAAAGGCAAGGAATTTCCTGGAGAATGAAATTTAGTTACGAATACGATCCGAAAACACTGAAGAATCCACATATGGAAGTGTTCATATAGGAGCAGGATGCGATATGTAAGAGATGTTAATGATGATGATGAGGACATGATGAAGAGAATCTCCCTAGTAATAGGTGGAGAACAAGTAGGGAATTTAAATGAAAAGTTTTTGAACTGTACATGAAGAAAGGATATAGAAAACCGAAGGGGGACCAAGGCACGAATAACGATAAATGCCCCTGTCCTATTCTTCTCGGACTTCTAAAATTTTAGAATCTCAATGGAATTAACAAAGTAGAGAAACTCATTCATATGTGTTACTTTTAAGTTTTTAGTAAAGTATGCAATAATGTATGGGTGTTGGGTGGTTGGTGGACTTTAACGAATTGGATCGATGGGGAAGAGTTACTACTTTGACACAAAATGAAAGGAAGTGGTCAAAGACATAGGAATGGTAAGAGAAAGATTAGACAGACACTTACTTATTTTGTCCAATTGTCCTAACCAGCTTAAAACTAAATCTAGAAGGACTTTCACTTTCGTGGTTACAAAGACATTTGTACGAGACACTATGTGTGTCCCTTCCTTTACTTGCATAATCTTCCTGTACAAGACTTTATATTGTATACTTTTGTTCCATTCCATTTCAATCCGATGTAATTCTCAATCTCAATAGATTCGAAATTTCAAAGTTTCAATTATAGTAACACTTGGGAATGGGATATCCTGCTATAACGTTGTGTTATTTCTAAAAAAACAGATTTTATATTCTCGGGACCATGATTCAGAAGGAGACCTTTAGGTTTAAAGAAAAGGTTACGCTGAGAATAATGCATATAATACTAATTAATTTTATTATGTCATGAATGAACTGATACGCCTTTTTTCCTGATATGTCACCCATGTTTGTCTAATCTTTGCTTGCTCTTCTTTTTTATTTTCGCATTGAATTCATCCTTAGAGAACGTGAGAGAAAATGGTAGTTTTAACATTTTACTGGATAGTTTCTCTCTAAGTAATTTTTTATCCATTCTCCATCTGCAAAATGTGTCACACAATAGTACGTTCGTGAATGCCCAAATTACTTTGGATTTTAGCCAAAAACTCTACATTCACGAAGTTAACTGTACTAGTGCATGGTGTTAATAATGAGTTCTAGACATGAGTGTATTTATAGGATTTTAAAAAGAAAATAACTAAAATGGCTTGGATAATAATACAAAGCACCACGTTAATTTGATTTTTTTCTTTAATTTATGCGATTCCAGCATTTATTAATGTGAAACCCTAAATACTTTCTAAGATTTCTAAATTGGGTATCATGGTCTTGTAAATGTTACTTTACTTCCGTAAACCCGAGAAAAGTATAATATAATAAAATATTTTATTTCAGAGAATATGTTATATCAACTACTAGCGACATTTCCAGTACGACTTGATTGAACACAAAATAGTTTGAAACATACATTCTTTGTACTACAATGCCAAGTTAATCGAAGTTTGGAAATTGGTTTCCCATTACATTAGGTTTAACTTTTTACTTAATTTCGATCTTCTGTAGGTATAAAGCACAACTTATGTTTTTTATTTAACTTTTGGTAAAAAGCTTAATCAATCATCCACACTTTTTTTGTTGTTGTATTGAACATATATATTTATGACATTAGGAGGTGAAAACATTAAATCTAACTTCGAACTTAAAGTAATAGGAAAATCAAAGTGTTTTTATTTGATCAATGGTCTGGGTATACAATGCGAAGGGGAATGGAATTTTTAAGCTACATTCTAGAATCTAGACGGTATGTTTGTACATATAACATTTTGAAAAGTGTGGAGCATAT
>JAQGCY010001470.1:0-10547 GCA_034700645.1 Xenylla mediterranea
ACATGAAAAAATAACATTTATTTGATCAATAAATATAAAATAAACATGCAATTTACTCCTATTCTATTCAACATTCAAATTTTCAATGCACTAGTAAAACTAAACCAACAAGAACAATTTAAAGCACCTTACAGAATAAAACTAACTAACAAACAAATTATCACAAATTGTATCATATTCCACTGGAGATTGCCAACTAAATTTCTGTCTGCAAAGCAATAGCAAAAGCAATTGCAATGTGCACAGAATAGACTAAAATAAAATACAAGTACATTAGACATTAGAGATCTTTAAATTAAATTGCCTCAGGACGCTAATGCTAAGCCAAAATAATTTTACTATATACGTAAGTACGTATTGTTATAAACCCAAAAACTTTTAGTTGATAAAGTTACTTGTATACTTTTGAGATTCTGGATGTCCTTCAACACCCAAGTGATTTTTATGCTCTTAATCCTTTGTATTCCATTGTTGTAAAATGTTACGCAACAATGTAATGTATACAATTTTTTATATACATCGCATCAGAATCAGATGAATGAATTCGAAAGTCTTGTTTGCAGTCTTGCTATATTTAACCACTAATATTGTTATTATTTGCTATTTTCATTATTGTTTGCAAGCATGCATAATGTTTAGATTAGATGAAATAATATGGATATTTTTTCGTATTAATAATTTCCTTTGGTGCAACTGGATTAAGGGCTGAGGGTAGGGTTGTTCCAGGTTCAAATTCCGTTGAATATTCTTGCATTAAATTCATTAGAACATTGGAAATCACATCTTGGGTCCCTGTGCCTGGAAGGATTAATTCATGAACTGTCTCATCACTTTCTGTAGTACCAATTGGACTTTGTTGTTGTTGTTGTAGAGCTAGGGCCAATAAATCTTGCATTCCTAACATTTGTGGATGTTTATTATCTTGTTGTTCAACTAATTTATAATCAAAGTAAATTGGAACACGGGCTCCAGTTCCAGCTCCATACTCATAATGTTCTGGCCAAATTGAACGAGCTTTTGAGCGTGAACCAACGCCAAGTCCAAGGCTTGGAGATGATAATTGTATTACAGATGTAATTTTTGGAATTGAAGGTTTAATTGTTGCTTTTTGTTTCCGTTTTTCATAAGCTGGATCTAGTTGAATTGGTAGACCGTCGGAAGTAATTAAATCCCTGCAAAAATACGAGCAAAAAAAATTGTTAGAGCTTTTGGCTTATTGTTCTAGGAAATTCAACGTTGGAATATGTCAAAGTCAAAGAAATTCCGCCAAAGTCATATAAACGAGCGGTGTATATTCTTCTGCAGTTTAATTTAGTAATTAAGATTTTATAATTATAAATCAAATTCGCAAAAATGGATCAAATTGCACTTATTCGTGAGGATAAGCTTTTACAAATTGGTTCAATTATTAATGATAAATCGGAAGCTGAAACTGCCCCTGGCCCAAGTTCTGCTATAACCGAAGGTAAGCAGTAAATCGTTCATTTTTTCAAAGATTATGATATCAGATGTGAAATATGATTTATTTTATTCTATTGTTTTAGAAAACCTAAATTCCCTAAAAGCAAACACATCGATTAAAACTGAAGTTAGCAAAGTGGCCATTGAACGTCAATTTTTAGAATCCAATAATACAGATATTTCAAAGGATAAAGAAGTTCTAAAACTATGTAAAAAATCCACAGTTATTACTACTGAGAAAGCTTCTGCAAAGGAAGAGCTTGTGGATAAAATTAGAGCAGAAGATAATGTACCAAATTTATGGGAAGTTGATGATAATACACCAGGACACATGCGGGCACTTAGTGACGAAAATGCTTATTTAGCTAGAGTTCTAGATCGTCTAGTTACATTTTTACCACCGGGGGACCCAGCTTTAGAAGAAATGCAACAAGTCATTGATGAAGCATTGACTTTTAAAAGCAAATAAACAACAAAGTACAAACAAACATGCAGAAGTTTAACTTACCAAATAAGATTAGACATAAGTTCTTTTGATAATTCACGTGTAAATGGAGAAATATGGACTAATTTCTCATCGCTATCCGTAGTAGCAAGTGGTTTACAACGTGGAATAGCAATTACTCTTTCTTGTTCTCTGAAAAAAAAAATAATTAAAATACTGTTAGCTTTGGTAAACTGTAATTATTAATGTTATTTATAATCAAAGGCTTCAGCTATTTTTCAAACCAAAATTAATTGAAAATTCCAACTTACTTTGCTGTGCTATGATCCAACATTCCTAATACGCTACTAATATAAACGCTAACACAAACTATCCGACTAAATGATAACGGTTCGACTGGTTTAGATCCAAATTTTTTCTACAAATTCGGAATAAAAATAAAGGTTACTTTATATTTACAATAATTGTTGAGTTAATTTCTTGTTTGAACTTTGAAGTACTATTTTCTTACTAATAGTTTGACATTTGCATCTGTTTCACTAAGTCCTTCCACCTTCATATAATGTGATTTGCAAGTATACCAACTTTTCTTATCATATTGATATTGAGCTCGAGCCGTCTCATCAATCATAGAACAACGAATCATACGTGAAAATGTCATTGAGACTCTACCACCTTCAACTACGATCATACAAGGTTGTTCAGTCTGTGGGGAGAAATTATGAGAATTAGGAGTTGTACCACAATTTATTTGTAGATTAATTTACCCTTGGTTTTAAAATCCCAGAATCAGGTACAAACTTAATACTTCCACCACCATCCAACTGAACTAAAGGCCAACTAAATGAAATTTCATTTGTATCTGATATATTCGTAATGAATACAAGACTACTGGATTTTTGTCCAGTCGGAATGAGATGTGGAAATGAAATTCTACTTGGTGTAAGGATCATTGGTACTAGAGGATCAATTAGGCTAATCTTTTGATCTGGTATTTCAAGTCCACACAATTCAGCCGGTCGAAGAAGTTTCATTGGGTCAAGGAGAGGGGACCCTTTAAGCATTATGCTAGTTACATGGTTTCCATTTGTAGAAACATTGAGGGGAATCTGGAATGCAGTCAAATGTACATATTATAAGCCTTTAGTAGTTACCGAAAGCTTTATTTGAACTGACCTTATATTCCTTAATTTCAAACGGTGAAAACCGTATCCTGATTGGAGTCCAAGACCTTGGTGGGATTACACCTGACTTATTTAAGCAATCCCATACTTGATGTCCAAAGCTTTCATCTCGTGATTCTAAAAATGGCTTTTGATCAACCTCATAAGGAGCATCTGCATTACCCCCATTATACATCCAGAATGATTGAATTGGTGGATCCAAATCTGAGAGTGCTACTGGAACTAAAGGACATTCATCCTTATGCATATGTTGTACAAATGATGTACCCGGCTCCAACGTTGTTCCTTTCAAAGTAATCCAAGTAAAGATTGATGGATATACGCGTATGAGTACGGTTAGTTTATGCTTTCCAATTTCTTTGTAGGAGTAACGAAATGAAATCAACGTATCCGTTCCGGAGTCCATTGTTCCACGTTTTGGTGAGACTTTGAATAGTTTGAAATCACGGAAAGGCTATATTGCAAAGAATTGTAAAATTAAACTCTAGATTCCTTTCGAAAATTCAAGCTTACTTTGATATGAGCACACCCAGTAGGTTTAGTAAGGATGGCACTACTTGGGGTGGTTGGTCTTTCAATTCTCTTCTTATATTTTCCAATCATTCGATTAGCCCAAATTGAAGCTAAGAATCGTTTATCTTCACGAACATTTCCATCAAAATTAGGGGTTAAATTCTTAGGCTGGAAATAAGGGGGTAATTCTGCTGGTGGTTCAGTATAGACTTTCCAATGAGCCTGAAGCGTTCCACTATTTGAAAGAAGGAGTGTAAAAATTGCAGATTCAGAATGGAGTGGAGCAGGAGGAAAGCGGAATGTCACAGTTGGTATTTTTGGAGGTACACATTCTTTGAGACAATTTTTCATAGGAGTTAAGAGTTCATTGAATCTGCAATTACAAATTCCCAACTTATAATACCATAAATTACGCACAGTTGTCAGATTTGGTGTGCTTACCTTGCCAAAGAAAACATTGACCAAGCTTGTCCAGCGTCCCAAATCGGATGACGAGCAGTCATAAGCACATCTGTAACTTTTATACTTGCGTGATCTCCAATAAATGAAAATTGGCATAGCTTATGAAATTCATCGAAAAGTGGTATTGTATTCATGGTTTCAGTAGAGTTTAAGTTTAAATCTCCTTTAACTGGTTCAACCATATACTCTATAGTGAAATCTTGGATTTTCACTGAATCTGGACGAATAATAATTTTAACCTGTGGGAAAAGAAATGGCTATTTCCTAGGTTGATCTTGATTTTTGTATTGCATTAAAAACTTACTTCGATTGATTCTAATCCATCTAGTAAGAATTTCCTTGGTTTAATACGTGCCTGATGCTTTGGGAAATATTCTAACCATTCGTCATGTACGAGTTTAAGCTTTACTTTGACTGGTGTATTACAAATGTTTCTAACTGTAATGATTTCCTCCTTGGGAGTAAAAAGTTCGACTAGGTCAAACGAAACTTTGTTTGGTGTAGCCTGTGTTAAAAGACGTTAGATTTAGGTTACATTACATCAATTCAGCTTTTCAGTTTATTTTCTTACCTCAATTTTACATTCTCTTGCAAGCCCAATCAATGGAATGTTTGCAGAATATGCAGGACAAGTGGTAAAATCCACATATTTATTCTTCATACATAGAAAATGGATTTTCCATATTGAAAAATATTCTTTGATTTTAAAGGGGTTGAAAGTCCATTTAATTCTTACTACCTGGAGGGTAAGAATATGTTTTAATGTTTGAATTATGGTTTTTAATGTAATCAGAAGCATACCTCATAAGGTGATACCATTCCAAATGCTGGAGATGCCGTAAAAATGCTGGGTCTACCCATCCCGTCCAGTCCGTTGAAGGCAGGAATTTCATCGGGGGTTGGTTTCGGTGCAATCAATGCGAATCTGTTGCAAATTCAACATATTAAATTGAAAGCTTGTGTAATTACATAATCAAATCGTTTCCAATCATACCTATAGTGAAACCTTGTCGGATTTCTCAATTCCATTTCTGTCTCCACAACATTTCCAATTATTGTTTCCGGAAACACAAGATTAAAATCACATATATTAGAATCATAGCAGAGAACCATTTCTAATGTGGGTAGGCAGGAGAAACCTCTCATATCAATCTGTTTTACAAAGTAATGTATTATTTAACTTTCTTTCTACCCGTTTTCTTTTCGAATACAAGATTAAAACTTACAATGTTTGAATCATGAAAATTGAGTAAAGCTGTAGCTGTTTGTGCACAAGCAGAAGGATCCGATTTACAGAATTCTGGATCCATCGAGTCAGATTTCATATTGACAAGAATGATTTGATGAAACTTTCCAGGGATCATGCCTTTAGTTGGTTTGAGAGTGAAAGCGTTGTTTTCTCTGCAAGGTTTAATAAAGAATTAATAAGGCTTACAATTTAGTAAGACTCTATTTTGGCTATTGGCTTACTTACCCTTCAGGTTGCGAAATATCGTAATATACTGGCATATCATTATCATTTTTCAGAATCATAGTTCTGCATGTATCTTGCTTTGGCCAAGTAGGGGGCATAGTTATTTTTGACGGTATTTTAAAATGTAATACAGGGGAATATTTTACTGTTGTATGTCCTGCAACATGGAAATGGAATTATGATTATACTCGGATAATTATTCAAGGAAATTGTTAGGTCTGCAAAATATTTACTTCACCTGTAACTTTAAGCGTCATGCAAAGTGGTAATGCCAATTCTTGTGGCATGGCTCTGGTAGGAACTTCTTTGGTACATTCTTCCTCTTCTGCTGTTTCATCTTCTCCTTCCGCTTTACTTGTTACCTCTTCCTCCATGGTTTCTTCGTTAACTTCCTCAGCAGGTTGAATTGGAATCTCTACAAGCTCATTTATTGCTGGTTCTATTGGTACATTAACTTCCATAACAGTTTCCATAATTGATTTTACATCAATTGGCTCCAATTGTTTCGATTCAATACAAAACGTTCCATAATTCCTGAGAATTAAATTCAATGGAAAGTCCACTTTGTTTTTTACTACAGTGTTACCAGTTCCAATAGCTGGTTCAGATTCAGGTGGAAATCTACGGCTCAAAATTTTTGCCACAGATTTTGAACTTGTAATATTTGCCAAAGCTTTTTCTGAAACTGCTGGTGTTGGTGATTCAGCTTCCTCAGTTGCTGGAGTGTTAGAAGGGACTGTTTTAGGATTTGGAAGGGTTAACGAAGTTTCAGGCTTGGATTCGCTCGAATCAGCATCTTTATGTAATTCGTGCTTCTTTCTTCCAAGCTTTTTATCCTTATGCTCGGGGTGTTTTTTATTGTCTTTATGCTTCGGACCACCATGATGTACATGTTTATGAGCTGATGGGCGACTAACAGGTGCAAGATGATGTGTACGACTCCGGGATTTGGTTAATTGAAGATCATGTTGTTTTTTATTCGAAGCAGTTGTAGTTCTGGAAAAGGCTTCACCCAATAATTCTTCTTCACTACCAGTTTTACTATTTAAGTTTCCTTCTTGTAGTACAATCAAGGGTGGAGAAGAAACTCGTGAACCTGCCCCGGAATCGACTGGAGTTGGATTTACCATTGTGCCAGTTTCTGCAGGGGTCGGAATTGGAAGAATTTGCTTTCTTGAAACTATCCATGGTGCCCCACCGTGCTCTTCAGGCCATAAATACCCAGTAGGATATATGTAGCAGTCCAACTCTCCATAATAAAATGTTTCAGGAAATGATGGATGAAAGCTCACATCAAATGGAACAGACTGTTCTGATTGTATCACAGTCATTTGAGGACTTATGTTGAATATTTTGGTTGGATCTGATACCCATTCAATTACAACATCATAAGGCAAGAAATTACTCACAGTTAGTACAACGGAATCTTCAGGAGCCAGGCTTAGATCACGGAACCCGAAATCAATTATATCTTGATCAAATTCAATTCCCCAATAAGCACCACTATGAAAGTATTCTATATTGTTTTCCGTAGGAATTGGAAGGAGTTGAGTCTCGGCAGTGGATAGGCCAAAATCAATTTCCGAGATGGAGAAAAATGGACGTGGGATACAGATTCCGATAAGGTCCAAGTATTGGGTATGCTGTGTATATTTTGTTTAGGAATAAATGCAATTATTATTGTATTTGATATCAGCCAACTATTTTAAATTTCGTTACCTGATGATGAATCAAGCATATAATCCGCTTGTAGTAAGTTTGTGGTTTTGGAGCTTGGAAAGTAACTTCCACAGTTAGCTCAGCATTTGCAGGAACTATTCCAGAAGTAGGGCAAACCTATATCAAGGACAATCATGAAATTTCTTGAATTTGTAAAGCTATGTGTTAAATGAGTTCTTTGTTTCTACCTTAAACACACTCCTTGTGTTATCATTTTCAAATTGAAACTTGGCATCTGCTCCAGATTTATTATTCATCTTAAACCTCATTTTTCCTTCTTCTCTATAATACTGACCACCAAAATTAAGTAAGTTTTCACTAAAGCAAACACTCGGTCCTTCTCCAATCCCTTGACAATCAATCCGAATTGGAATTTCTTCATCAACCCATACGTAAAGTGAGTCAGCATAATGCATGTAGCCTAATTCTGGTTCGAAATATATCCGAAACTTTAGTTTCTTTCTTCCTTGATGTGGAGACTGGCATTCGGAATCATGAAGAAGTTCAGGGAGGATGGGTTGAGCAGGAAGTGCAGCTCGAAAAGCATTATCAAAAAGGACTGATCGATCTTTGGCTTCCAGGAAAAGGTTGTGAATTGGTTTCTGCAAGGAATTGAAAATCAGCAGTAGTAGATTTTAAAAGGTTTAAAAATGTATATAAATTGTCATTTTGCTTACTCCTTTGGAAGAATAAACCACAAAATCTTGATGACTCGTTGTTTCAACCGGTACCAAGCCAAAATTAACCCTGACTACAATAGGATCATCTTTTGTTGGTTTACCCTCTAAAGTCTTTGGTGTAATATCGATAAGTGTTTTAAAAGCATTAAGATAACATTGTTGAGCAATGAGTGAAGATCCGTAGGCTCTCCGTCGACAATAGCAAAATCCACCTAATTGTTGAAGGAAGCGAAATTCTGAGCGTGGCACGTCGTAAACTAGTTTTACACTCATGATGCAATTGTAAGAAAGAGCTTCAAAGACTTCATGAATGAAATTGAAGTGTCAAACGAAATCTACTTCAAAATTAAATGTTGAAATCAGCAGTTGTTATTTCTTTGTTTATGTCAATGAAAGGCGTTTCGTTTCCATGGAGAGTCAAATACGGTGCATACTTTATTCCGAAAACTTAAAATCAAAAGTTCCATGGTTGGTATTAAAATTATAGCTAAAGTTGTATGGTATTAAATTGTATGAAAAACATACTGCGAAAAAAACTTACTTGTAGAAGAAGTTCTGTAACAAAAGTCTTACAATAGTTTAGGTTGATTACGTAAAGCACTAAGATCCAAAAAGCGATTTCTATCGTTAATGTTATTATTTCCGTTTCCGTTGTTAGTTCTATGAGTTCGTGGTTGGGGTTGTGGAACAAATCGTTGATGTTCATTTGTCAATTGTTCAAGTCGACGATGTGGAAGTCCGTTATTGGGTTGTGGTGGTTTTGGTTGAGTTTCAACAAGTCCATGCCGTTCCAAGTATTCTCGTGTAGCAAATGATAGGTTATTAGATGTCATTCCATACATTGTAGTGTCAGAGTTGGAATTTGAGTCAAAACCTCTTCTTCCAGCATTCGCTCCAGTGCTTCTTAATTGATTACCATTTCCATTTTGTACTCCTGCTCCTGGTTCTCCTTGAAAACAAATAGAAGGGTTATTTTTCATTTTTTACTTATTCATATTGTGGTGGTTAACTTGTGTTTACCATTTTTCAATAATAAATTAACATTTCCAAGGATATTCCGATAAAATGTTGGACTTGGTTGTACAAGTTCATTTTCATCATCTTCCGAATCATCCGTACCAGATCCATATTGGCTTACACTTGGCCCAAGTCCTTGGCTAGCATCATGCATATTGAATCCTCCTCCTTTGGCCCTAAAACACCAAAAATTGTGGACATCAGAATTAAGAATCTTTAGTGTAGTCTTTAAAGTAGTAGACATAATTTTACCGATTATTAATAGCAGTTGGATTATACACCGTGTAATCTGGCATATCAAAATAAGGCATTGAACCTTGACTAACTGAAGAATAAACACTTTGCTCTTGAATTGTCGGGAGCTGCAAGTCTTTAAGTATTCTGGACAAATCTTGTGGGTCTGCAGTGTCCCGTTGCGGCTTTCCATTCCCATTACTGCCACCACCAGCAGATTCTTTAATTGGGATGTCATCAGGGCTTGAACTGTTACTATTACTACTAGAACTTCGTTGACCCTGACCATGTCCAGTAACATCAGGTGGTATAAATTCTCCAGAACCACTTGAGGTGGATGGGCGAAGCGATCTATCCCTTTCATCATTTGTTTTGGGAGTAGATGAGAACAAAATTGAATCAGTTTGTGTATAAGTTTCAGTTCGAGTGAGTGCTGTTGCAGAAGGACCGACTAAAGCTTTGGATTCATGCCCCATCTTTACAAGTTCTTGTAATTGTCCATCCATTCGCTCAATTGTAGTAGCTTGCTTTTTAACCAAGGAAATTAGTTCTAATAGTAGACCATGAGAAGCTTGATCATAAACATTTCCACTTGACGGAATTGGGGATGAATATCTATCTCTATCATTGAAATGCATTTGTTGGGGGGTTGTTCCAGGTCCATGTGATGTTGTTGGGAACATACGACGATGTTGGTCATTTCCATTGTTGGCGCTGGGGGATTGGTGAAAAATTAGAGATACATCTGGTACGAGCGGACGTGGTTTTTCCTGGAGAAGAATAATAAGAAAGGAATCTGCCTGTTAATCTATTCTAATCAGTCATGCATGCACCCCAACAAGTTAAAAATCGTTGATTTTCATTTACCGATAATGATGGAGGTAATGGAACATTTAGATTTCTTGGGAGTGGTCTTGGACCACTATCATCCAACATGTAATTATTACAACTGGTGCCGGTGGGGGTCAAAGGTCTTAACATTTTCCACAGTTCAGTTCAGTTTAAAGCGTCTCTCGCCTCTGATGATTAATGAAATATTTGGCAAATGCAGCAAAATTTTTATCAAAAAATTTGGAGCAGTATTCACTTTAATTTTAAATTGACACTGACAGTGAAAGTTATTCTGACGTCTGACCTTTGCTTTTATTTTTTCCGTGGATTCTTCTATTTACTGTATTTCTGCATCTGCCGCTTTAATGGAATTTAAACTTTACGAGCCCAGCTTCTCGATTTGTCAAATTTCTACAGCTTCAGTCCCATGTGATTAAACTAAGCGTCTGTCCTCCTTATGACTATATCGAAAATTTTGAAATCGAAAAAGTGCACAATTGACGGTGTTGGCGTGCAAAAATTTCGTG
>JAQGCY010001471.1:0-10538 GCA_034700645.1 Xenylla mediterranea
TAAGACTAAGACACAATTACAATCAGTAAATATCCAGCAGAACATTTACCCTATATTTATTATTAATGTACCGTACATTTTCTCATAAGTCATAGTTCATAGTCATGCTAGTACATAAACCTAATCTATTTTTACACAGATGTTTAATTATTAATATCTTTGGATTGGCTAATATTAGATTCTCATGTTTTTGTTCTGTCTATACAACTACAGGTAGATCAAGGTAACTTAACTAACTCGAAGTCCGTGTCAATACCTTTTTTAGCAGAGGAGCAGTTATTACTATGGGGCGTAAAAAGATTCAAATTAATAGAATTACAGATGAAAGGAATCGACAGGTAAAAATAGATTCCTGGAATATAAAAAAAACTTTCTCTTTGATATACCTCATCATGACGTGTGTATTTTTAAAACCCGTGTTCTTAATATAGGTAACATTCAACAAGAGAAAGTTTGGCGTGATGAAGAAAGCTTATGAGCTCAGCGTACTTTGCGACTGCGAAATTGCACTGATAGTTTTTTCCTCTTCAAACAAACTTTACCAGGTTTGTACAATATTGTACTGCTATTGTAACTAAATCTAAAAATGTTGTTTTTGTACTAAAAAATGATTTAATTGTTCCTTTTCTAGTATGCATCGACGGATATTGACAAGATTTTACTTAAATATACAGAATACAATGAACCACATGAATCTCTAACCAACAAAAATATTATCGAGTCATTGTCAAAGAAAGATGGAAAAAATGGTGGTGAGCATAATTCTCATCATAACCATTTCTTAATGCTTGCAAACATTAAATTAAATTACGTTCAAATTTTTAGGTTTATCCGGAGATGATTCACCATCTTCCCCACAAGATGATGAGCCTTCCGTCATTTCAAATGCATCTGTTGACAAGTTTAAACCAAATAACACACAGCAACATCAATCGCAATATGACGATGAATTTAGCTTATTACTCCGAACAAATTATCCCTCCGTTGGATTATCACAAAATCAAGGGCTTAAGTCACAAGTTTATTATGATTCAGGTTTACAACTCCCACAGGCACAATCAGTAGCGAGAACTACTCCAGAATCGACTGGATCAACCATAAACGGTAAATTATTTTTATTGGACAATTCACATTCATTTTACATGGATAAACATGAAGCTTAATTTACTTTTCAGGTAATGGGATTGGTATACCACAATTTTCGTCCGCACTTCAACAAAATACTTTGGCCCAAACAAGGGTATCAACTACGCTTAACCTCTCTGGGCTTCCATCCGTAATTACAAATTCGAATGAACTTCGACTGGACTCTAATAGTTCGGCTGGCTCTGTAGCAAGATACTTTCCATCTTTGGATCCCAATAGCTTTGACCCAATGAGCTTACTAGCCACATGGGGAATGAATAATCCGACCACTGTTACAGCCACTAATCTTAAAATTAAGACAGAAGATTCGGGAAAGGTTCTTGATCTTCATATTCCTGATGATGTTGGATATCCTGGATCAATCTCTTCAGCCATTCCAGATCATCAACAACTTCAGCAAAATGAAGGTTTGTGTGATTATAAAATTCTTGAATTCCAATAGTATTAACAAAAATATTTCAATTTTCAGAAACGTTTTCATCTCCAGGGTCATCTTTAAGCCGTGAACCTCCTGAAACTCGTGGACCAAAGCATAGTCCCGTAGACCCACTCACTCTCTCTCCCTGTGACTCTCCAACAGACCCTTTAGATCAACCCTCAGCCAAAAGGGCTCGAGGAAATGACTGGAACTAGCTATTTGGGAATCTAAGGAAGGGCATTCCATCCATCCAAAAAAAATATTTAAATCTTGTCTAGTGTACATTAATGGTGCTCCTGTTAATAATTAATGAAGAAAAGTAAAAACTCAACCAAAAAATCCTATATATTTATGAATATAATATATAGTCCACAACCATTACACAATGAAATCTAAAAAAAAATATCAAAATTATTGTATTTTTCATGTAACTATAAAGTGTGCGAGTTTGCCTTTATATTTTACAATGAGTGTTTAGTATAGTTTTGTTAAAAATTAGTTAGTTAGATAAAAAATTATATCAAGAAAACTGAATCTCCAATGTTCAGTTTCTAGTGTGAAATTCAAGTCAATGAGTATTATCATTACAACAATTCTAAACAATTCTAAACAATTCTAGCCTTGTCTAGAATGAGTTTGATTGTTGTATTGTTTGTCTTTGTGTTTACTTTACAAGGTACATGTTCTGTAGTCATTTTGTTTGCGGGTAGTTAATTATTTATTTATTTTTGTTGTTAACGAGTGTCTTAATCTTTTTTTTTTCGCAATTAGAAGTGCGAATTTTTAAGGTTTTTTCTTATAATTTAAGAATATTTTGTTGTTGTTTGTTTTTTCTACTGTAATTTGATTTGGTGTGCAGATAAAATTTCTTTAAAAAATGTTTAACAATGTACATCATTAAAAATATGTAATTCTCTGGCTAAAAAGCACTTTAAAAAATATTAACCTGAAAACAAGACTTAATGGTCCAATCTTTATTAAGAAAGTCACCTAGACTCAAAACAAAACTAAAGTTTCTCTCACTCACTCACTGGAAATGAAATCGCTTATATTATATAATACGAATTAACAAACAAAAGATTGAGCAATAAGATATATCAACAAAATTGTATCCTGTCCACAAATTAGTTTTTAGAAAAAATAAATGGTACTATTTATTCTGTTCTTAAATAACAAATAAACAATCATATCAGTTCCAAGTTTCATTTTTTTTGCATAGTTAGAATAGAAACCTTGATTTATCTTCTATCACAGATGGACTGATAAATTGCATATCATGATACAAGTAAATAAATAATACAATAAATGGAATGTCATAAAGGTAAAAGATACAGTAATACTTTGAGGAAAAGATGAAACATAATATACAATACTGAGTCCTAAGAAAATTGGATTTGATTCATGATTAAATTATACTTCTTGAATGAACTTTGTATGTTTCTGAACTTGATAATTTTTGAACAGAGTATGACTGACGTAGGCAATAAAACTTTTAAGAAGTTCTAAGCAAGAAATGTCAGGATGCTTCTTAGAATATAAATTTAAATAAATACCTAGAACGACTAGAAGACCAGAGTAAAGATACTGTGAAGTAAAAGGTTTAGAAAATACCAGAAACGAAATAATGATTGATACTGCTTTACGACAAGTTGTTACGGTCACAGCTGCAAAAGCACCAGAAGTACGAACTAATTGAAGCACAACTTGAATCCCCATATATCCCGACAGTGAAAGTACAAACCCATACCCATAAACTTTCGATTTATTCTGTAAAATAAATACAAAATAGAAAGATTTCAATTAATTAGAACATACTAATGCAACTCTTACCTCCATAGATATATGTAAAGCCGGGTAAAGATCTCCAGAGATAATCAAATAAAGCAAGACATATATGATCCCGATACTATAAGAATATAAGACGACTTCCGCATTGCTCGCTTTATATTTTTTCATTTCTTTCTCCTGAACATTTCCAATTATTGCATCGAACAAGAGAGCTGTACTTATCATTATCAATCCTGTTAATAGCAAATGAGAAATGTATTCGAATTCGATTGATACTCAAATAGTTTAAATGATTAGCTTACCAATAGTATCGAATACAGGGGATACTTTGGAATCAGCAAGTGTAAAAAGTATGAGCCCAACTACCATAAGTCCGGCTGCAACATAATCCAAGGATCCATGTTTTTTCCCTTGAATTAAAACGCTTCCAACAAGCACAGGAATTAATTTACAACATTTAAATATAACTTGTGTTGGATAATTGAGATGTCCTAGTGTGGAATTTGAAAATCCCATTGTTCCAACTGTGAGTAGTGCAATAAAACAGTAGATTCGAAATGGAATTCTAGAAATTAATAGGTAAGTTTGAGTAAAATGAATCAATTCAATCCAGGAATTTAGCTTACTTTCGCTGTGTATCATTTCTAAGTCTTGTTTCAATGAATCCGAATATTGAATAATAGCAAAACTGTACAAATGTAATATACCATCCATATTCTCGGATATCAGGAAATACAAATATTAGTTCCTACAATAAGAAAAAATGATTTAAGACTTCATTTCGTCATTGATTAGCGATTTATATTCAACCAAGATCAGTGATTCTTACAAGGAAATATCCATATAATAAAAAGAAGAAAAATACACCTAAACAGCATATTATAAATTGAAGACGACTGCTTAAACTTGATATATTAAAACATAGGAAACTGGCTGGTAGGCTCATACTATCCTATCGTTGGAACGATTCCGATATCCGACGGTTCTAATAGCCCTGAGAAGATATCGGGAGGGGTAAAGCTAGGGGAGTTCTTAGCTCAAATACGCTCACACTACAAACACAGTTTACGATTAGTTAAAGTTTACTTGAAGGTCACACACCCTAACTACCCCTCCCTTGCCCTTCTGCACTAATTGGGATTTGTTGGTAATATTAATTACTGCCCGTCCCAGTTTTTGCCGGACCAGACGGAAAGAACAGATGATGTTTGAGGTGAGTTCTAAATTCTAAAAGTAATTATATTACAGCTATTATTAGCTATGCCACAATTTCATTACAAGCAAATGTCAAAAATTTGCAATTTTCCAGTTCCAACGAAGCATATGCTTGTGATATGCACAAATAATTACCAAACTAATCGCATCTTACAGTATTTTATCATGCAAAGTAAAAAAATTTATTCACATTAGCTTAAAAATCAATTAAATTTTTCTTTTTCGCTGCAATAATTCGATAGATCTAAGATTCAATTAAGAAAAGTACCCATAGTGTACTTTGTACAATTTATATTTGTGACTCGCGACACCCTTAAAATCCAATATAAAAACTTCCCGGCTCATATTTTAATATTTTCCTTTCACTATCACATGCACACTACTATCAAGCTTTTTCGAAGTTTTCTTATCTTAAATTTTAGTTATTTAAATGTGATATATATGATAAGAAAAATCAACATTTAACCTATGACCTATGCATTTAAAAACAAACACACAATCAGAACCAATCCCACCGTGTGTTTTATTTATTTATTTGTAATGTCTATGACTAAAATTTGGAATATATTTTACGGGTGAAAGTTTTCCTTATAACTAAATCCTATATGAATATGACAATTTCAATGCATTTATTTTTCTTTTCTTTATTTTTCCTCTGAAGTCTGAACTAAGTCGTTAATTTAAATAATTATTCCAAACTTTTATAAAACAAATGTTGATAACTTGAAATATAACTGTGATAAAAATAAATGGTTGTATAATAGATAAGCTCTAAAGTTTTGTCATTTAATAAATATTAGTTTCCAATTGTATATTTGCAAAGCACAGTTGACAATACAATCGAGTCCAGCCTTTTTTATTTTATAATGTACAGGATAGAGATAATTAAGCATATTTTTTAATACATTTCGCATTTATTAACAAGAACAACCAAGTAAGAACAATATTATGCAATACGAATACATTATGAAGAAAGCGTTATCATTTTCTAAAATTAATTTAAGGCTTTGATTTGGTTTTGTAGAACACGTCTTGTACCTCTGCTTGCATGAACTACTGACTCTGCGTCTGCCAATAATAAATCAGTTGCACCGTTCAACATTTATACCTTAAACATGTTGGGATCTACATTTCCATTTGCCAAATTCCTTACAATCCATTCCAAACGACACAGATCATTCCATAAAATAAAATCCGCAATTTTAAGTGTAAAGGGATACCATTCCGCAGTTTTACAAGAAATCGGAAAACCCCTAGTCTTACAAGAAACAAAAAGGCGTCCATTAGAACTGAATGAAGTCCGCATATCCGTCCATTATTGTGGAATAAACTCAATTGATGCTAGCCATTGCTGTGGAGAATGGACTCCAAAGTTACAGCTTCCAATTGTGCCAGGTTACGAGGTTTGTGCTTCATTCATATTTGTACATTATATGTTTATCTATAAAATTTATTTTAGGTTTCAGGCGAAGTAATTGAGATCAACGATAGTTCAAATGGTTCACGGAACAAAAGTACACTTGTTAAAGGACAGAAAGTAATTGCTCTTCACAAAGACCATATTGGAGGTTTTGCTGAGGAAATTATTGTGGATTCCAAAGTATAAATGAAATTTTATCGAGTAATTGAGCATTACCATAAGCGTTTACTTCCTTTTCTATTAAGGACGTATGGGAATTTGATGTAAATAATTTAAGCCTTCAGCATGCAGGCTCGCTTGTCAATTCCTATGCAACAGCTCTCCTGGGTTTAACTAGAAAAGCTCAAGTGGATGAAGGAAATACTGTACTTGTTACTGGAGCTAGTGGCAGGTATAAAGTTGGAGATTTTTAAGATTACTCCATTAAAAATTGGTTTCCTACATTTGTACTTTTACATACAGATTAGGTCTTGCAGTTTTGGATCTTGCTGCAAATGTGTACCGTTGTAAAGTTATAGCAGTTTGTGACAATGAAATTGAAACAGAACTGGTAAAACGTCGTGGAGCAACAGCCACAATACTAAGATCTAGTAAAAATCCACATGATTTAGTTTCTAAAGTTAAAAAAGCCACCGGAGACCAAGGAGTTGAGATTATTATTGATACACTCGGAGGTGATTTGTTCACAGAGGAATTATTTTGGTATTGACTCAATAGTTACTTAAAAATTGTACAATTCTAAGCATACTTATAATAATATTTTGTTCTTGTTTAGTTTGGGTGCTGAGGGAAGACTAGTTGTCGCTGGATTTGCTTCAAAGAAAATTCATAGTCATCCTATAAAATTTGATGATTTATTATCAAAGTCTTTCAGTATATTCGGAGTTGATCTGGACCATTATAGAGAAAACAGATATGATGTTTACCACGAGTCTGTTACTGATGTAATCGAAATGTGTGAAGAGAAAATTATAAATCCTGTCGAAGCAGAACAATTTTCCCTGAATAATGTGAATGATGCTTTGGTTTATTTAAAGGACCATGGTTTCAATAAGAAAACAATATTAAAAATTATAGACTGAATTTAAGTTGACCAAAATTAGTTTCCAATTTACTGATGAAGTTCATCGTTGTGCCACCAGCTCAATGAGAGCTATTTGTCCAATTCAAGTAGTTGCTTGATAAACAAGCTTAAGTTAATAAATGTACAGAAATTTTTTAAATTACATAACTGTTCTTCAAATTAAGTGAAATAAACCAAAAATATTTTTAAGCTCATTCAATCATTGTTAATGTTATTATGAGCGATCAATCGGAAAATTGTGGTTGTGAAATATTTGTCGAATCTTAAGTTAATGCCACAAGCCCACAACCCAGTCCCATGGCGTTTGTGTAATAGAAGTAGTGTTTCTTGACTGGCTTAGTATCTTACTTTGTATTAATTCAGGATTCCGGCCACATATTATCGTTCTTATAACCAAATGTGTGTCACTCCACCTCCTTATCAGATCCGGAAATATTACTTTTGTATCTATTGCTTAAACTTCATATAATGTTGAGTTACTATTAGACGGTAAGTTTAGTACAAGTTCAAACTACGTTATACCGAACTCAATTGCCTATTTATTTCTTTAAAGCCCATACTTAAACTGTAACGCATTAGGTCAAAAAAATGCGTTTCTTTTTCATTTCCGCTATCTTCTGTTTCTTGTTGTCCTCTCCGATAATGGTGAAAGCAAGTTCAATCGAAGGTTAGTTTTGAACTACTCTTAAAAGTTGAGTTAAATTACCAAATTTTATTTAAAATCCAGAGATTTACTTCCGGGATGCCCGTGCAGTAGAAGTTGCTCCAGGTATAAAAGTAACTAATTTTCCATCTAAGTCTAAAGTAAGCATTTAAGTTGAAATTGCTCCATAATATAATATAGGATTTGAGACGGATCCTGATAAGGACTACATTGTAATTGAACTTCGAAAGCCCAAGATTTCTTACCAGTATGCCGAAGTTCAAAATCCAATCCCAAAAGCAGTCACTCCATACTAAGAATTTATAATGAATTAAAGTAAAGATTTTCGAAACAAGCGAGATGTACTAGGTGAATAAATACTATAGGATTTTATTTCTATAAAAAATTTTAACATCTAGAATTGGTGCGATTTAATTGATTAATTCAAGAACAACAAACACACAAAACTAAGAACTGGTTAAATATTGAAGTGTTACAACCAGTTTAGTCTAACGACATTCATTTTTAATTGCATATTGACCACGGCGTGCATAAGATTGGATTCGGCTAAACGCAAATTTTACAACCTACTACTCTAAATTCGAATTCTGTTTTAAAATGCTGTTGTTCATCTAATTTTACATTTTTACATATCTTTGAGATCAACACAAACTAACAAACTTTAACGGGAAAAATTACACGAAACTACACAACCAACAATGAATTTGTCTTTCTTTCAATATCGATGTTGGATTTTTCATACTCAATTCATTGCAAATTTCATCATTATCACAAAATGAATCATTCACTATTATATTGCAAGAGTAGACCCTGATTTTTTTTACCTCCATTCATTACCTTTCTTCAAATAAGCTGTCCAGTAAACTAAATTAAAAAGAGCAAATACGAGAGGAAAAATAATTCTCGAAACAACATCAATTCTCTTTGAACGAGATGGAAATTTGGCCAGCCAGGATTTAATCACACCCCGAGCAGCGCCACCAGTATGTGTGCTGCTGATTTCAATATCTCTAGCTTTATCCAAAGCTGTTGTAGTATCACGGCGAAGTTTTGGAATTCCCTAATCAAGGCGTAAGAAATAGCAGTTAGTTAATTAAAACAACTTTTAAACTTAAAAGCTTACACCAAACTGTGCTCCTGCTGCATCCATTTCATCCACATGTGCAGCAGCTTCCAGGGCTAAAACAAATAAATGTTAGGAACGGATTAATTCACCGCGTCGTTGAAAGAATTTACCAGCAGCCTGTTCAAGTTCCCATTGGCGTCTTTGTTTCTTTAACGCTTCTCTGTGCTGATCTGATCGAGATGCATAGTTAACAAGTGCAAATTCCAAGAGAGCACCAAAAACGAGTGTGAGACAAACCGCGGTCCAAACGTCGAGAGCTTTCATATATGAAACCGGAGGAAGTGATTTGTTCATGCCGGATGTTTGTGTGGCCATTGTAAGCAACGTAATAACTCCGAGATGAACTCTAGCTGGAACCTGAATTTTATTTTTAAACGGTTTGGGGTTGGTATTTCATAAGCAAATTGTGTTGGTACTATTAGTCTACTTACCGCACTTGGATCAAGCCAAAAAGATACCCATGACACAATAACTAAAAAGAAAAAGAGCATTGACATTTATATCAAACCGGATGTCCAAGTTGCAATTCCAAAAGAGCTTACCAAGCATGCAGCAAGGGATATAAATTTGTATTAGGTAGTATGAGAACTGTCGCTTGAATTGCAAATCCAATCTGAGACAACTGTATGTACCTGTTTCACAAATAGAGATATATTGATTGTTAACTTTTCAGGAAACCAGTTTAACTTTTATACCGGTATTTGTATGACTGTCACAATACTCCGTGGCGAATTCCTCCAAAGCAAATCTAGGAAGATGTAAATCCTTTGTAATTTGTACAGGCTCTTCTCGTTTCCATTTGAAAATCAAGTCATCCGTTGTCCATCCATCTTCAATAAACAAAGACCATAGAATAGTATTCGACACATAAATTTTTATTAATCGTATAATATCTTACAGCTTGCCATCCGCAGTGAACACCTTTGGTCATCTGAAAAGTTTAAGATTAGAGTATAAAAATGAAATAAAACAACTATAATTCTTGAGTTTACCGAGGGGATAAAGCTTCAGCACCATCGGACAAGAGAGCGTCAAAGAAATTCTTGAGACCAAAAAGAAATTAATGTTATCGTATTTGAAATAAGTAGAACACGAATCAAAATTCTATTACCGAACACTGTATAGGACTAATCCATTTGGATGAATGCGAATGTATACATTTGGCATAATAATGTTATGTAAATGTCCTTGTTTTTCATTTGAAAAAAATAAATCGGGCATCCAAACCCTTTTCGAATCTGTCAGAGTCAGGTATGGAATTTTCGCTAAGAAGAAAAAGTTATTGAATTGTAAAAAACTGATTGGAACTCCTTAAACATATTCCTGTAATATCTTACGTTTTGGTTCGAATATATCAAATCGGAGTCTTTCATCTATCCATTGCTCCCTGAATGTTAGTTGAACGCTATACTCCTGTAATTTAGTTTTATTTTTTGAGGAGAAAAATTTATAAAATAAAATATAGGTAAATTTACCATTTTCACATCATCTATAGTAGCAATGCTTCGAACGAACAGATTGACACTTACAATCGTTGCACCTAAGCGGTAACGTGAGACATTAAATTCTATTCCGAATTTTATAAGCTAAAAAAAGTTGCTTACTTGTTCCATTTACACCAGAAGGCCGAATTTTGTTGTCATAAACTCCTGGAAAAATACAATACTCATTATTCCA
>JAQGCY010001472.1:0-10536 GCA_034700645.1 Xenylla mediterranea
TCCATAGAATATAGATATATGTAGAGGCACATAAGCAAGAGGAAAAAGGTGCCTCTGGCATTGGGACTGTTAAGTTCTTACATATCTATGAACAAACTCTTGGTTCTCCTATCGATTGGATGTATGTACATAAGAAGAAGTCTAAGGTAGCGCAGTACGGCAACTGAAAGTTTGGAGAAAATACATAGAAAAAGAGTTTTTCTCTCTCTGCCTGCCTGTCCCAAGACTGGAAAACGAGAATCCATAAACCTGATGGATTTTGGGGTTCCTCGGTTTTCGGGGTTTACTTTTTTTTACACTGGGAGTGTCAGAATGAGTATATTCAACATAAATATACAGGAAGAGCCTTGAGGCCAAAGACAGACACCATAATGAAATCATGCTAACAAGTCAATTTGGGAAATAATTATTCTGTTATATCTGTGAAAAGATGTGAGGACTTCTTTTGTATAGAAAAGAAAGAAAAAAGAAGTCGGTGAACTAGAAGGACAAGGAAGAAAAGGGTGAAAGAAGAGAGAGAGAGAGAAACTTTCCTACTTTCCATATGCATAGACGATAAGACATACACATACACAGACCAAACTATACTTGTATTTGCATAGAACTTAAAACCCATGTATGTATGGATGGATGTCTGCATTTTAGACATACATTTTAACATACACATGAATGATCCACACATCTGTATATATATGCTTCACTAAAAGTTTCCCTAGGGTTACATTAGATTCCTCTACAAAGTACCCAATCATTGGAGAAAACTCATTCTTAATTACCCTATACACACCCACACCCACTTTACCAATTAGGAAATAATTAGTTCTACTTTTTTATTCCCATTCTTTTCTACCACACTGAGCAAAAGACCACAATACTTTCTCTCTATGTTCTTTCTTTCTTAGAATACCTAATATTTTTCCCTTAGTCCTATCTATCTATCTATCTCTTTTGATTTCCTTTCTTACTTTCTGCAAACAGGTGTGTTCTTGTCTAAATCTTTCTACCAAATTATATTTTGAGCTTCTTAGTCAAGACACATTTTTTTTTATCTTTTCACGGAAAAATAAATGGACAAGATATTGAAAGTAGATTCGAAGGACGGACTGTACGTGAAGAAAAAAGGATTTTGAAATTATTTGAGCTTACCCGTCGGGCTTTACTCTGATATTTGAGAGCCTTTTTAGTATCTTGAGTAGCTGTTTGAACATAATCCACAGCATGTTCCACATGATATTCAATCCGGTCAATCATTTCACCCTATTAATCAAAGAAGGATCAAATGTACATATACGGGAAATGGAATTTACAGTTGTAATAGTATTAGTGACAAAGTAGTCCTTTCAACTACCATTGGTCCATTACCTGACTCTCAACCAACATAGCCATATCCATAAACATATCATGGAGCTCGCGAATTGAATTTTCCAATTTTATAATATCCGCATGACGAGCTTCAATATCCGCTAATGTTTGGCGTGCCTGTTGAGTCTCCATTATTATCTATAAGAAGAAAAAAAGGAACAACCATAAAGACTTCGTAACCTTGAAAATGAAAAACCAAAAATAAAGAAAATAAACTTACTCCTTGAGTAAATACGGCTGGATTTCCTTGTTCAATCATTTCTTCAAGTTCTTCATCTGTTGTTGTTCTACCCGCTATGATAAGAAGACCACAATAAAAGGAAAATTAAGTAAATAGCTCAAGTTTTTGCATATTGTTACATGTTGCATATTTAACTTACTGATTTCAAGTTGTCTTTGTATTCTTCCTTTACACCTTTCTCTATAGTCCGTTTGGGTACGATTATATTCTGTCATTACTTCAACAAATTTCCTAGATAACGTTGAATGTTGAGTCTTTCTTATTCTGAGATCAGCAGAGGATTTATTTGTATGTTCTTCTTGTTCAATATTTTGTTCAATTACTAGGAAGAGATAAAAAATTAAAGAGTGTTAGGAAAAGAGAGCAAGGTAGTTAAATTCAAATGAGAAAGAAACGAACATATAAAAGAAAAAGTCATAAAATAAAATAAAAGGTAACTTACCTTTTAGTTTGGATCGTACTTGATTTGCTGTCTTTTTAATTTGTGCCATTAAATCTTCTAATTCTTGTTTCATTTCTAAGAATACAAAGCAACAATAGAGTATCAGGTATATGAGCACGTGAATGAGACAATGGGCATATAGTAAAGAATGAATTAGAGTCACATTGATTCATTTTCTTTCTTTTTTTTTTGCTTTATACTTTTACTTACTTTCATCCGTTGTTGGGGCGGATAGTATGGCACTATGTTTCTTTTTAACTTCTTCCACATTATTCTGTATCTTATCTATCATCTCTCGAATTTCTTCAACCTATAATAATAAAAATAGAATAATGGATGAAAATTTTAGAAGTTTTGATTTCATTCTTTATTATTTGATTTTTGTATTATTATATTATACCTCGGCAAAAAATTCATCCATAAATCCATCCCGACTCTCAACATTAACAGCCACATCATCTGGCCCATTTTCATCATCATCACTTTGGGCCTGTAAAATAAGAAATGAACTAAAGTGAACAGTTACGTAAATTAAAAAAAAAATCCAGAAAACTGTTTATAACAGATGTTCCCTTAAGGAATATAAGATTTGAAGAAAATACTGAAAGCATTATTGTAAACTGATGTATTGATTAAAACTAGTAAAAAGTAAGTAAAATCGAGAGTAAAGTTTTCTATTTGTGTTTTTTTTATATTGAAATCTTTTGGGTCTAGGAACGAAGTCAAAAATAAAACATCCTAAGGATTTCTTACATCTAGAGGAAATATATATAATAGAAAGTAAGTAAGTTCCTTTGAGTAAAGTTTAGTGGTAATTAAATTAACGGAAAGAAAGGTAACCAACAAACCTCTCATTTCGCCTAAAGTAAAGCTTTCCTTGAGAGAATTTTTTTTTTTTTTCAACATAAGAAATAAGAAATCTGATTAATTTTTCCCTTCATATATATAAATGCACTGGAAATAATGTACATTACATTACATTACATCTTCTCGTACCTTTGATGAAAAGTACCTTTAGCTTTTAGTGATTTTAGTTAGTTTAGGTTTTTTTTTATGCTTTGTCTTTCTGATATGTTTTTAGTTTACTTCTTTTTTTATAAAATCAATAATAATTCACTTTTTGTTATGCTTTTTTTGTGCACAACCCATTAACACTATTGTAAACTTTACAAAAAAAAATATGGAACAGAAATTCAGTTTATTTTTCTTTAAATAAAGTCCATCCTGGTATACATAAAAGCTAAAATGAAAATGGAACTTAAAAGGTGTGGTCAATAATCCCATTAGCTTTTATGTTGTAAAAAAAATAAACTAGATACATATGTATGTATGTATGTATGTATGTAGACAATCTATAAAATATTTTTACCTAGATTTTTCCATCCTGACTACAATTTTGCCTATCACTTTGCATGTCTGTGTATTTAGTTCAGTTTAGTTTTAGTTAGATGGATGGATGAAAAGACTGGATGTCAGAGTCATTTGTGCATGATCATCATGAAATGAATTTTGTCTTTTGATGAGAAAGTAATAAAAAACGGTGGTTGAAAGTCATTTCTCTAGTAATCTATTGTATCTTTTGTTCCGATGGGGATTTATAGACCTATCTTTATTTTCATGGCATGCTTTTCCTTCCATGTCTTTTAGTAGAATAGTTATGTTACGGATATACTGTACGTATAAACATTACATTACACGACGACACACGTACTCAAAATGAACTGCTTCTTCATCTTTTTCTTTATTTTTGGATTTTGATGAAATGAAGAAACTCATTTATGAAAAATAATATTAATACAATAAACTTTCCTTCGTCCTTAGTTTTTATATAACTTTTTTAACATTTATATATCATATATAGATAGATAGATAGACAGTTTTCTACTCTTTAGACAAAGTGATCCTACATAATATGAAATATTGAGGAGAGATTTTCCTTTACTTACATTCTTTTAAATTCTTAGCTTTATTTCTCTTTCAAAAATATAATTTTAAAAGAACTACTGACTAGCTTGACAGTACTAAAAAGTTTTTCCTAGCATACGATACTACATACTTCTAAACGAATATCGAAGTGAAGAAGTCGAAGTTTTGGATTGGAGTAAAGTAGAACAAAAGAGAAAAGAATAAAAAGTTCCCATTATATACTGTAAGGATACTTGAGCAAAGGAATCTATACATGTTCTGAATACACAATTATTTAAGGGAACTATTGTGATTGTTAGAAAAGAACCTTCAAATAGTTAGTAGACCTTCTTTCAATTCTACGTGCACAATTTCTAATGCTTCTTCTTGCTGCCTCATCTTTCAAAAATATGCCCATCCATGGATCCATGGTTGAATCAAAATTATTGAGTTTGTCCAGATCCAGATGTATTACTCTATGGGGAACTTACGGACAGGAAATTGCAATCCTCACACATTCTAAATGTTAATTGTACAGTTACTGTCATCATCATCACTGTACGCATTTTCTGTTTAAAGTATGACAGCCATATGAGTTACTTCATTCATTTTGTGGTTTTCTGTTGTGGGTTAATTTTCCAAAGCATGCATCAATTTCTTCCTAAGTTACACTCGACAGAATTCTATTTGTATACTAACAAATCCAATTAATCAAAAAAAAAAATACTCACAACATGTTCTTGAGAGTTTTGCTTGTTGTATGACATATCTGTATACGTACATCCTACTCCTACTCCTACTAAAAAATATGGACAAATTCCATGTCATATGGTCTGGACAAACAATTAGAAGTAAAATACTACTAATATTTGTAAATTGTAAACCATTGTCTATGCCTATTTAACTTCTACTGTAACCAGCTATTAACTATTATGGATGGACTAGGTCAATAATTTACAAAGCAAATACGATACAATTTAATATGCTGCATATTATATTGAATTCAAGTTAAATCAAATAAACCAACAAACAAAATATTCTGAATCAAAGCATTGATTAACATTTCTTTTTGGACATAACAATATATAGTTGCCCTTTTGGATTATACAAATTACGTAATAGAAATAATAATGGTTTCGAAATAATAATAAAAGAAACTAGTAAAAAAAAATTGGGAAATTGTATAAATATCTTATTACAACAGACGAGCTAAGTATTGATTTTCTGGTTTGGCATTACCACATTCCAATAATTCAATACTTACAATACTACTACAAGTTGTAGTAGCCGAGTTTCTATATTTTATCTAGGAAGTTTGAGTTTCAATGCATTTAAATAATAAATGAATGATTTTTTTTTCTCCGTTTATTTAAAATATTAGAAGTGGAAATTGGAATTTTCTTTATTTTTCTAAATAAAAAAGGAAATTGGGGGTTTTGCCATTCTTGAAATTTTAAAAAGTTTGATCTAAATAATTTTGTTTGACATGAAAATTAATTTAGGTTTATAGTGAGTTGAGTTTAGTTTTTGTAGTTGTACAATATTTTTAGTTTAGGTGTGGCGTGAGTAAAATATAAGAACTAATACTAAAAGTACGTGGCTTTGATGATGGGAGTGAAAGTTTGCTTTCTTTTTCATTTGTTGGATAGGGAAAGTTTTAATAATTAGTGAATTATTTTTTGTTGTGTGTGTGTGTGTTTGTGTTTTTTTTTCTGTTACTTACAGCTTTGAGAGCGGCGAGTCTGTCCTTCGTCATTTTGATGATATGGCACTAGCTTACTTACTAATAATAAGAAAGATTAGGCTGGATAAATTAAGTTATGTTTTTGTTTAATTTGATTGAGATCAGAGGTCAAGCGATCCCACCCAATTCCTCCTAATACTATACTCTTCCTAATATTTGTAATAAGCAGGACCAACAGCAACAACAACAACACTTGCCCAACTTGACTTGACTGGAATTCAGTAATAACACTGACCACTGATCCCCTGACACCAGTTCAGAGGAAGGCATTAATTAGTTTCTGGGACAAAAGAGACAGAGGTGGAAGTAGGCCTGGTTCATTGTATATGTTACATACGTGTAGTACTCAATTGACTAGAAGAAAGGACCACCACACCAAAAATCAATAGTCCCTTCATTGACGACTTTCCTTAGGCATGAAAGTAGAAAGAAGAACTAGAAACAAACCCAACATATAAAATAAAACTTCCAGCACTACCAGCAGCCAGCCAGGCCAGCCAACATACACACACACAAAAAAAAAACCTTTCTCTCTTTCTTTCTCTTCTGTTCTCTTCCAAAAAACGAGAAAAGTATTTTATATTTTTTGTTCCTCGAGGTTTTAACTCTCTAGTACTGGAAACAACTGAATCCAAGTCCGTCTGGATGTATAAGGAGAAAATAAAAAAAAAAAGTTTAGCAAAAGGTTCCACCGTTCTTTTTTTTTCCTCTTTTAGAGTTTAGTGTGTGTTTCACGGAAGGAAAACTGATCAGAACTAAGTTTATATATCGTATGCTTATGGTTGGTAGTGCTGGAGAAAACTCCAAACTGGAATACTGGATAGCTAGCTTTAGCTAGGAGTTGTTAGAGTCCCAAAGAGAACATAGGACCACCACCAAAAATCTTATGCTTAGTAGTTATACATACATAGAAAATGCACAAAGTTTTAGTTAGTAGTTTTAGAAACTACTGCTTTAGTAGTTGAATTCTAGTTTTTTTTTTACTGTAGAAGTTTTTTGGTATTCGTATTGGTAATGGTTTGGTTCTTTCTCCCCTTACTCTCTCCTTACTGTCAAGCCAAGCCAAGCCAATTTCTAGTCTAACTACTAGAATCTAGAATATACTGTAATAAAACAACTGGAGAAGGCGAGGGTCCCCAAGTTAGATTCTAGATTCTTTGGATATTCTAAAACTTCTACAGTATTTTTAGCCGCCATTCTCTCTCCAGCATTTTTAGGTTCCTCCTTCTCCCCTACAACACTGGAAGTGACGTTCATATACATAATCACTTAATACTAAGAAGGAAAAAATTTATACGACTCTCTCTCTGTCTCTAGCTTTATAAGGAAAAACCAAATCCCAATTTATCCTTGGGTTCAAGGCCTAAGGACCTCAACCCCTTACCATTTCTTTTTGATTACCAATTAATTTACATCCAGATCATTTGATCTTGTAATTTAATAGTTTGAAAATTTCCAATATCTAATCAGTAATCCTTCTTTTCAAGAAGATTTTGTGTTTTAAGAATTGAATAAAAAGGACTTAAACATAGACATAGACACATAATTAATCTAAAGCCAAAAGAGAGAATAAAAAAAAACTTGAAGTGACAGGACACGAAGACTAGACTAGATTGGAATTTGGGAGTCCTTAAGTTTCTTATTCCGATTCCTAACCATTAAATTGGATTTATTTTCTCTAGAACATTAGTGGAGAGAGTGAAAGTCGGCAAAAATAAGATTAGAACACCCACCCACAAGATGGAATTCAATGTTTAACAAATCCAAAAAATGTCTATATAACGCAATCTATCTCAACTTTCTCTCACTACACTTTACAATACTTACACGTTACGTTGTTTCGATTATATACGGTGAACGGTGGTGTTTTACTGCATTGGATTTTTTACATTATAGACTTGGATTTACTTTCCTCTGCTGGTGCTGGGGCCAAAGATTGGTTCTTTTGGTAGATTTTCTTCATTGTCATCCCCTGCATGAGAATTTTCAGTTCTTCTTTGGATTGGACTTGAGGCCATTATTCTATCCTATCTTCTCATGTGTTTTACAACAGCGAATAGCATCTCTTTTTATCTCATCATCAACTAATACTAAACTATCCTTTTTTCGTTGGGATTTGTTTGGTTTGGTCTTATTGTTTCAAAATGTTGGATTTCAATTGTAGCAGAGCAGCATTAGCTAATTGTTCTCGTAACTTTATAAATAAATAAATAAGGATTAAGTATCTTTTTCCTACATTTAGGCATCGCATAGCATAATACGTATTGCAATTATTTAAAAAGGGTTGCAAATGCAAATTCCAGGCTTTGGCATGTCGATGTCATGAAAATTTGATAGCATGAGAAGGAGAACATTTCGTTCTTCGTTTGTATTACATTACCTAAAGATTCAATTATTTTTGACTTGGCTATGGCTACTTTAATACAATGTTCAAAGCTACCCAAAATATATTTTGTTTTTCAATAACAAGATAATTATAATAGCTCTATGACATTTAGCAACAAATTAAATTAATATGATCAATACTGGTCTACTGTCTAGTTCATCGTCATTTTCATCCATTGAATTATTTAGAAAAAATGAACTCCTCCACATTGTCATTATACCATATTCATTTCATAACCAACGAACCAACCATACAATTAATTGGAAGCATTTATTAAGCATATCGTATTTCTGGGAACAATAACAAGTCCCATTCAATCAATCCATCAAATCGATCAATTAATTAAAAAAAAAAATAGTATAGGAGTCATGCCATGATTCATTATTATTATCATTAATTTAAGCATGGAGTAAAGAAGGAACACTTGGAGTTGGAAAAGGAATTCCAAAAATAAGGAAAAAGGACGCTATGGTTCAGAAATCCTGTTTCTGAGAAATGTTTTTTCTGAATTCTTTCCAAGTAATGCAATTCCAATACAATTTTTCTGTTTCTTCTCTACACTATTACATTGCATATTTAATTTAAAAATGCAAAACAGATCAACTTCAACGCATTGTAATTCCGAATTAGGAACGACTACTGGAAATAAAATGCAAATACAATGCAATTCTCAAAGCATTTTGTTTTTACATGTTATGCAAAATATTTGCAATTGCATTGGATTGCATTTTGAGTTGAAGATGAAGATGGACATGACCATGGACAAAAGCTCCTTGTCCTTAGGTATGGCTTGATTTCTTTTGGGCCACTGGAATAATAACATTCATATTCAATTAGTCATCAAAGGAATTTGGTTTAAATATCCATCCATACATCAGCTAGTAGAATGATTCTGAAAGTCCAGTCTCGGCCTCCATTCTGTGCTCCATTTCCATATTCAATTACATCATTCATTTTCATATTGGGTCTCTACTACTATAATACTTTGGGTTTCTTTGCATGTGATTGATGAATCACGTATCTCCGCATGCATGCATGGAAAATTGGAGAAGCACAGAACAAGCAGTAGGAATAGGAAACCGAAACGTATGGAAAAACCAAAACTCATACCAATTCAATGCAGAACAACAGAACAAGCTCTATCCATCCATACGCAAGTACATAATTAACTGTATAGAACTGTTCATCTAAAACACTCATCACATTCAAACAATTTTGGTTTTTTTTCCACTTTTAAGGAGTTTTTCCCGTCCACTGGAAAAAACTGGTTTTTATGGGAAAAACTGGTTTTAATGGGAAAAACTGGATTTAACTCAATCCCGTGTTGTCTTTTGTCTGGGAAATTCAAATTTAGGTGGAAAATACTGGGAAAAACCTGGTATTTTCCAGTGGAAAAAACTGGTTTAAACCGTGGACTGGAAAATACTCCATTGTTTTTCTGGTTTTTACCACCCCCTTTTTTTCCGGACGGTTTTAACCGGTTTAAACCGGAAAAAACCACCAATAAAAACCAGGTGGTTTAAACCAGGCCAACACTGCATTCAAAGCTGACTTGATAATGTTTAAAGCTTAATATTAGTCTTATAGTTAGTTCTAGTTGATCTTAATAATCTTAATTAATGCTTGTTTAGATCTAAAAATGAGTTTAAATTATGCATCTATGCAATTCATAAGCTTTCATAAACAAAAATATAGCAGACATACTTAAGTATGCTGGTTCGGTATTAAAGAAAGACAAAAATAAATTATATTTTATAAATGAAAATTTTAACACAATATCAGATTAAGTAATAAAATTAATATTTTCACAAGATTTCTGTCATTTTTTCCTGCTTTAACTGCTTTGATTACTTGGCTTATAATATTGTTGTGCATATTTAATTGTGCAAAACAGATTAAGGAACAGAAATTAAATGATAATCTTGCATATTTTATTTCGAATGCTAATTGCAAGTACAACAATACAACAATACAAGCATAAAGTATTGTTCAATACTTCAATTCTTTGTTGGAGTGATTACACGAACAGGGCTCAACTTTCGCTCGTTCTTCTTCTTAGATCTACCTTACACACACCGGAATGGAATGATTCTTCTATGTATAGAAGAAAAAGCCGAAGAGTTAAGGAATAGGAATGCTAATGCGGTGTGTATGAGTGAGATGAGTTTGAGTTTGAGCAGAAATCCAATTGAATTCAACTATCTTTTGGGTCCTTAAGTTTCTGTATTTTTGGCTCCTTTGCTTTGCTTTGGTTGGATTTTCTTTACTTTACTCATACTTCATACTTCACGTTCATTTCACTATCACTTTACATTACACTCACTCACGAATTTTTTACCTTTACTTCATAATACTTTACTTCGTCGTCGTCTTTTCCTTTTGGTTCGTCCGTTCGTAAGTCTTGTGGTTCTTTTTTCTTTCCGTTTCGTTTTACGGATACCGGCTCTTTTACTTTA
>JAQGCY010001473.1:0-10536 GCA_034700645.1 Xenylla mediterranea
TGTTGGACTGCATTATTTTATTCAGTGAGTAGTAAAATTCTCATAAAAGGTTTCATATTTTAAATTAAATCTACTTAAACTTCCTAACTTGCGCACCTTTAATATCATTAGTTTATTTTAGTATGTGGCCGTATTTAGGGTAAGTACCTTTTGTAGTTTTTATTAATGATTATGATAATACTTTGCCTTACTCAAACCGCCACACCCATATGTCGAATATTACAGAATTCAAACTGTAACTTTACTGTAACAGAGGTAAACTACTGAAGAATCATCCCATATCGCAACCATGCTTTCACTCTCCAAAATTTGGTTTCTTAAATTCTTCTTGGACTAATTTAATATAATCTAAGTTAGCAATAGTTGAATGATTTGCTTGTGTAATACCAAATCGAATGTCAAATTGAAGTAAAGATCAATAATGTAGACAAAGTTCATACAAAGATTTCAAAGATACATTCACTTAATTCAAAATTGTTTGGTTTGGCTGCTTTGGAATGCTGGTATGAAAGTAAATCAAATGATTATTATACCTAACAAATATTCAAAGTTTTCAAGTAACTTTCTAAAATGGATGAAAAATATTGGATGGATGGCAAAATTACTCACTGGAATTCACATGCTAAATTTATTCAAGCTAAGGCCTTTTTATGGGTTTAGGCAAGGTTGCCTCATACAAAAATATAGATTCTAAAGTTAAATTTACAGTGTATCGAAAAATGGTGAGACCCAGCGGAGATAATCTATATTCATTATAGGTAAAGAAGATTTTTTTTAACTGGTTGATCGTTCAATCATCACGCAACATTCATTTTCATTAGTTGTTAAGTCTATTTCATCTAGTGTAATCTATTTCTAAATTAATCCCTACTATATATCCATTTCTTTCTTTCAGCCATAACGTGCTTTTGCAATTTCATCTTCTTCTATTTTTTACCAAGCCTTTGGATCGTGCTTCCCGAACAAATGACACCCCAACACCTCTCTATTATTTTTTCAAAGAGCATCAATACAAAAAAGAAATCTGTAGAGGTAGGTGGGATTTTAATGAAAAGAAATCCTACAGGTCCTTTAAGCTAAAACTAAGCAAGTTTTGAAAAGAATCCCGTTTCATTTTTTTTCTTAAATTAAAGAGTCCTTATTCTCTTCTGGTTATTCCATACCTTAAGAAAAGTTTACCACATCTTGCAGCACGACACGAATCTTTGGAGAAGGAAAATTGAGAACACGCAAAAAATATTTCGTTTAGTAGTTCATATAGTTCATAAGAAAAAGATTGAGCCATTTCATAACTGTGCTGTTGTGCACTGGGTTTATTTAACCATGTTCTTTTTTCCGAGTTTGATAGGGCGGAAGAATGAAGTTCTAAACTTCAATAGGTCTGCTTATATAAATGTACTCCTATACATGTGTGTATGTAGATAGTCAATATAGAAAACCTATGTTGTATTGTACTGGTAGTAAAAGTTTCAAATGAATTAATACTTACAGGTTGCAAAATTTTAATATTCAAACTCATGCAAGGAAAGAGCTTGGTTGTTGTTGCACCATGTGCCAGTACCATGAGTACCAGATCAACATTTCTAGTTCTACATGCATGTAGTTAGAGTTAGTGAAAGTATTGTTTTGCTCTGGTTTGAAATGTAGGGAAAAATACTTAGAGAAATAAAGTATTATTACCTATTACTTGTACATATGACGTGAATCATGCAATTTTCCTACTCATAGTTACACATAGTTTGTATACTATATGATTCATAGGAGTATATTTTCCAAATTCTCTATGTTATGTATGTACCATAGAACAACATTGAACTAATGAAAAATGAAACATTTGAAACAAGGCCCTACTTTTCCAGCCGGGTTCTAATTGCAATCCGTACAAATAAACAAATGAATGTAACAACGCATTAAAAATTGAGCATTGTAAAATAGAGTATTGAAATTGAGAGTTTGATTGGGAAGGAAGGAAGGAGGGAAAGTGAGAGAAAGTGGAAATTTCAGTGTTTAGTGAAAGTTTAGTAGAAATAGAACATTTGGATAAAAGATATCATATTACATCCTGTTGTTATTATTGAATGGAAAAATATGAATAATGAACTAAAGACTACTCTAACTTAATATATTTAAAAGGTTTCAGCCGCCCGTAGTTCACACTTCAAGCATGATTAAACAATATTAGGTAGTATTATATATAGCTAAAGCTTTCCTTTGGATGATGTTTGAGTATTATTCCCTTTGAAGAAAATAGGAAAAACCCGATACACATACATATATTTTCTCCTATTCAACCCCGACCGGTTTTTAAAGTCTTCTCTCACTGCCAATAATATTTTCCTCTTTTTTGGGTTCAAGAAAGCGTTGAAGAAGGATAGAGTTAGATATTGTTTGCAAGGCGTGACGCGTGAGTGAATATGTGTCTATAATGTGTGCGTGCTTACAAGTAGTTATCCAGGGACTATCAAGATTCAAAAATAGGTCCAAAATACAGTCTCATTTATGGATTTATGTTCAAAGCATAAAACTCCCACTATTTCCAAAATTATACTTTTGACTACCTTTACCAAAATAACGAACATCTTTACATAACGAAACAAACAATGAGAACAGGCTAAGTTTTAACTAATTAAAATATCCAGGTATAATTTTGGGGAAAGGCATTGTGTACATTTTGGATTAAAAATTGGATGACCATTCTTTTTATAAATAAATAGTTCACGCACAGATCCTAAACAGTGCCTTAAGAGCAGAACAGTCTTATACCTTTTAAATTTTCTTTAACACTATAAGTCTCGTTTTCAGGAAACTAGACGGTTTTTCTCACTAATATATTTTACTTTACTAATCTAAATTTCATAACTGGATTTACATAAAACAAAACTAAGTTAAATCATTTGCCTTTGGGACCATTTCTCCAAACAGGAGTAGAAAACTAAAACTGTAGATTGTGGCGGCCAAAGTTGCTGTGACTGTGACTGTATAGTTAAGGGTAATGCCATTACGGTATCTGTTTAGGTCGAGCACGTAAAGGAAATATATTACACTCATACATGTTGAACTTTTAACTAAAAACTTTTTCAGGTTTAGTATTCAAAAGCTTAAGGTTTTAAAGGATAGTAAACTTTAATGTTTCAAGTTTTAGAAAATTTCTGGTTCTTTTTTTACTTCTTTAAAGTTGGAAGATATTCTTTAAATTGCTGTATAGCACAAATTTAAGGGTAGAAAATCCAGAGGTCTTATGAATTAGAGTACATACATATTAAGATATTAGGAAATGGAGATTGCCTTCCCACCATACGGTCCAGAAGGAGTACAACAAGTAATAAATAAGTTAGGAACAATGATGCAATATTTTTTCTAATGAAACTGGAATTTGATAGCAAATATAGTCTCATGGTTTGTCTCTAGCAACCACCACTACTACCTCCTGCTAATACTTCCATAGAGAAAGTAAAGACTCCATTTTATGTATTCTATTCATGCAGCACACATGTTTTATGCCTATCTCCCAACTTTCTCTACCCTTTCTCCTTCCACTAACTAACTTGGTTAAGCCCATCAATGCCGTACACTTTTTCCTCAGAATCACATGGAACCATCTGTTTACCAAATTAGCCCAAACTATACTGTCTAACCTTAAAATTTCAATTCAACTTGAAGTCACAACCCAAACTATCAAAATATAACTGAACCATAATACCGTTTTATGCCAATTAATATAGTGGATTAAGGACCATGCTATTGAAGAATCTCAGCAAGGAAATCACTTGAACAATACTTCAAATCAATTCAGTGTCTATTCCAGATACTCAAATTAAACGGACATACTTAAATAATGTTATTAAAACTCATTTTAAGGCGAAAGGAGTAAGTTGTAAATGTGTTATTTCGTTGGGAATATGGACATTATAATTTTTCTTATTTCTTGATTGCTCATGCCTTCGTCTTGTAACATCCCCGTGCATTTAACTTTTTTAAGAAATAAAGTTTCCCCATAGTGCCTGGATGTAAGTTTTCATGTTTCATATGGCATGGCTTGGTACGGTCACCAACCACAGAATATTGGAAAATACTTTCCTTGAGATGTTTATATGTATCAAAAAAAAGGTGGGTAGAACTTGTTATACTTTACATGGCATGTTCTCTGAAACTGAAGGCAGAACATCAGTAACTAACTCTGATAACTCAAATACAAACAAGAACATTGTTAAGTTTCCATACAAGCCTTTCATAACCAGCTGTACACAACACTAGTGGATTCTCACAACCATAAATTATTTTGGCACGTTTTCCCATTCCATCCAAACAGAAAAAGATATGGAAGTTCAGAACTGAGAATTGAAAGAGTAATGTTGTATTAGTAGTATACATACAACTACTGTATATACATAAATAAATTATAGTTCTAGTTCATAAAGAAAATATTTGTATTATGATTTATATGGAAAAACAAATTAGCTAAATTAAATTGTAGTAAAATGTCCAATTGTTCAATTTTAAGGTAAATTAAAACTCTGCTCAACAGATACATATTAGTTCATTAAAATTAAAATAAAGCTCCATGAATTGGTGATAGGAATACTGACGTGACTACGGGAGTAGAATATGTAAATATTTTATACATTATGTAGAATCAGAGTTCAGGTATAGTTTGACCCTTTCAGTGCAAATTTTTGACATTTACGTTAGCAAAGAATGCATTAAACTCCAATAAAATAGGCCGGAAGAAATACCTAGAAGCATATAGCGTCATTGAATATATAGTCGTCATTTTTCAAGCTCGTTTTTGGAAGAAGGTTGAAATGAGTAAGGAAAAATATAGGGAAAGGATGATATAAGATATAAAATAAAAGGGAGCAAATAAGAAATCGATCCTATTTGAGTACTACGGTGCCACCAGGTTTTTTGGAAAAAAACCTTCCTACTTAAGGCTCCTTCTTTCTTTCTTTCTCTTCTACCGTTCGATTACCATAAAAAGGTTCTTTGGTGAATGTAAACTATAAACATATTTTATCGACTACTTTCAACTATGCAATGGAATACTATGTTTCCTTCTTTCAAAAGTCCACGTTTTTTCCATTCCTAAAGATTCAAAGATAAATTCTGCCCTGTAGGTCCTTACAATATAAATAGGAAATATTTGACAGAAATCCTCTCGAATAACTCCTTTCTCTTTCACTCATGGTATCCTATATTGAAAGAATTTGAATGAGCTACAAGGATTTGTTTTATATAACGGACAATTGATAGTACAAAAAAATTTTTTTTGGGACTAAGATCTAATGGTAAGGCATTCATTGTGTATTCATTGTTCCTCTCCATACAACATATTAGAGACAGGTTTAATTCGTAATTAAACTTAAATTGTAGTTAAATGTGTGAGATCAAATCATGCCAGAAAACGACTAATGTCTAACTAATGCTAGATAAACATTTCTCCAAGTTGTTTTCTATCATACTTATATTGGTACATTTATTATTATTTTTCTTCCCAGCCGAATTAATGCATTCTTTTCCCCTTGGCTGCTTGGAGTATAGCTTTACTTACTATTCACAATAGAATCACTTCCATATTGTTTTGAAAAGACGTTTCTAGATTAGCCCTAAAAGTGAGACACGAAAAAGAAAAACGCTAAAGATACCACTAGGAAAAAGCTGGGGAAAGGAAAAGAATTCCAACAATTTTTTCATAAACAATATAAATCAATCCATTTAGGCATTTCGGAAATGCATGGATGTATTATTTTTCCTTTACTCTTTTCCTAAAATATAAAACGACAACATTATATAAATCTCTTCTTTCCATCACGTACCTAAATTCTTTTCTACTTTTATAATCAAGTAAATAGCTCGTAAGCATTATATGCTCTCAGCGTATATAAAACAACTTTTTATCACAAATTCTTTATATATGCGTATGCCTTTACTAAACCAAACAAAATATAAGCCAGAAACATCCATTTTAACCCATCGATACTTATTCTTTATTTAAGATCAAATGTGACTCAGAAAGATGCAATAATGGAATAAGTAAAACCTGAAAAAACCATTAGGATTCGGCAATATTTTTATTATTTTTGGAACTCCGAAAATTAATTAGACAAATGCAAATTAATACTGTATGAATATGATTAGAAAAAAACTACTGTATTTTGGCTTACCTTCATTTGTTTCCCAGTTTTAATCCCGCGGTGAGTGTGTTGTGCAAACTTCTTTTATATTAACTCACAGAATATAATACGTAATTACAATAATGTCTTTGAAGATTGACATAAATTCAAAAAGGTTTTTTTAATTTGTTTGACATTAAGGACAAAGAGAGAAGAAAACAAGCAGGCAACAACTAGTGTTGAGAGAACTTTGGATGAAAGCTTCTTTTGCTTTTCCTTGTCCTAGGGTCATTCAGGTAAGAGAATGAGTGAGTGAGGAAAAGTGAAAGTTGGAAAGCAAAAAGGGAATGTAAAAAGAAATTCACTGCGCAAGAGTAAAATAATTCCAACAAACATTTCGAACCAAATAAATAATCATCAAATTAAAACTAATCAGCTCAAATAATCATGTGGAAAACGGTAGAGTCAATTTCATTTTCTTAACGATGTTACAAAGTTACACGTCTGATTTTACGAACCGAATAACAAACATTCATTTTATAATTCTGTGGTATTCAGTTATTTTTGAGATTTTATGTGAATACAACATATTAACACTACACTTGCACTAGTAGAGTTTATTTTACTTTTATTTTCATGAAAGGAATACAAGATGTTTTGTACATTGATTTTCAACAGCTACGTGAAGATAATGCAGGATCGAATTACTACACGTTTCCTGCCTGAGAGTCCAATATTCTTAATTGGTTCTCTTGCCCAGTACTTGGTTAGTTCTACAAAAGAATGAGAAAAATCTTTGAAAAGCAACACTTAAAATTGCTAAAGGCAAACAGTTCCAAATAAAGAGTTTCAACTTCAAGTGCTCGACATACTTTACAGTAGTAGCAAAGAGTTAAATAAGAGAAAAAAGAGCACAGATTGGCCATTTTATCCTTCAGATGTTTGTTGAGAAAAAAATCGTCAGAGGAAATTGACTTTCACTTTACCTAAGCTAGTCGATACATCAAAGGATGAAAACAATTTGGAAGGGTTTTCTTTTGCAGACTTTTCCTGTTCATATTCCTCTTATCCATTTGACTAAAAGATGACACTAAGAGAATATATCCGTCTGAATCACTGAAACAGCCAATTCGTTATTAGAGAATGAATTTTCCTTAGTCAGGCTTTCCTCTAAAACTAGAGTACTAATTTCATGATTGCATGTTTTTTTAACTTTTGGTGCTCGTTTTAAATTATTTACAAGTGCTGAAAAGTTTGAATTTTAGGTAAACATTTGTAATAACAAAAAACTCTTTAGCTCCTTCAACTCTCAATGCGTGGAGGTTGAGAAACATTGGAATGTTGGAGTATGAACTATGGAAGTGCTTTCTTTCCTCAGGGACCCATAAGTAAGAACACACTTGTCATTGAGGTCTTTTCCTTTGGTCTTCAGTCCCAGAGGAAAATAGTGGCCGACTGAAAGAAAAGTAAAAACGGGACATTCGGGACAAGATGCAGATTGTCAAGTATAGAAAGATCTGGGTAAAGTCGTGGTCTGCATCGGCGATGCGTGTTTAAGGTACTAAAAAACTAAGGTCTCTACATCGTCCCTTAGATTTTGCACCTTCGCTAAGATCGAAGCATTGGTTTAAAATCATTTTTTCAAAAGTTGACTATTCGCTTCTGTATTAGATTCAGCCTATTGTACACGTGCTTACGAATAGATAAGAATTTTTTGAGAATTTCTATTTCAATACAGTGGAAGTTCATTAGTGAAATTGAACTAAGAAAACCAACTTTACAGAAATGAAACAACCTTTTATAATACATAATTGTACATAAACTCTCATTTTCAGAATGGATATAAATAATAGGAGCCTTCAATTAGATTCAATTAAGTTCTTCACGTTTGGCTTAAGATGCTCTAAATTTTGTCCGGAAGAATTTGGCATCAGACTTAACACCGAATTGTCCCTACTAATATGCTCACAAGATAATAGAGCATGTTTCTGTTTGTGTCACTCAGTTCAAAATAAATTGTTACGCTTTTGTGATGGTTAGTGGAACTGGAACTAGAGGAAAGGCGTTCAAGTTTCTTCTGAAAATTCTTTGGTTTAAATAATTTATAAGCTGCTCCTTTCATTCCAGTTGGACAGTCTTAAACGCATATCTACATCTAGTAAACTAATAACTAAACTCAAGTTGTGGTTTGCCTTGGCAGGCAGATAAAGAGACTCGTATGCTTTTGAAAACCTAGTGCAAAATCATTTTCCATTATTGAATTTGTTGCCAAGCATAAAACTCCAGCCGCCTTCCTCCATTTAACGCCTAGCCACATTTATTTGCACAGACCAAGTATACAAAATTAACTTTTTTTTATACTGTTTTCATTTGAGCGTCAATTGAAATAAATCTATTTCATTATGAGCCCCTTATAATTCCTTGCACGTAAAGATCCAATTAACTAGGCTTGTAATGGCTCTCATAAGTAAAGACTATAGCCTTGAGTGTCCTAGTTAATTTCTAGAGATCCAGCAGAGAAGGTAACAGCTCAAACTATTTCAAACCTTTCATCCTCTGGAAATTAAATAATTTCAGGAAGTATGAACTGGCTTAAATGTTTCTACTAGTGTAGAGCCCTTAAACTGAAACAACTACTAAACCTACGATTGACTAATTTTTTCACGACTTTTTGTACCTTGGATTGGATCGTATGCTTTCTTCAGTTTTTTTATTACAAGGTTGTTTGGCCTTTGTTTTTCTTCTTTCATCCAATTGTTTTTTCATATTCATTGTCCTGGAAAGAAATCAGTTGTGACACGATGTGATGTATCTCCTAAGGGTTGGAAGCTTTGACTCTGAAAGTAAGAAAATGAAATGAACTTATTTCATTTTGAAGGTTTCACAGTTCTCTTTTCCTGGTTTCCTTCATTCCTCCTATCCCATCGGGCTTTTTGTGAAATATGAAGTGTATGCTACATACTTTGGCAAATAAGTGGGGAAGACAAGTCAAAACAATTCTTTGCTCCAGCTCAACATTGAGACACTCATATGTGTACACTGTAGGAATGAGTGTGTTTTAGAAATGGAATTTGTTTTCGAATAACTGAGGAGATATAGTGAGACAAGAAAATAGAGTTATTATTACTCCTGCTGGATTATCTTGAGTAATGTGAGATTTCAACTAAAGCAGATGGGAATACCATAGTTATATCTGTAATCCACCACTTTCTGTTCTCTTATTTCAAGACCTTCAGCCCAAAACTTTTTCTCAAAAAGAAAAAGCATATATTGTTGAAATGGAAATCTATCTTAAAGAACTCACTCAATTTTAGAAGTTAATTATCTAAGTTTGAAATGACTGGTGGCACGAGATGGATGAGATAAAGCTTTTCCAAACAGTCTATTAGGACAGGCGAAATAGTTTTCTTAGCTTTGCTTTTACTTACTTTACCACTGTAGTAGAACCTTTAGATTTCCTTTCCCCTTGCGCCTTTTATCGTGATGTGGACCGCTTGGTTTGGTCGAGCCTGGAGTCTTCATTGTCTTTCTATTTTTTGGAGTTCTTGAATGGAATTTTTGAACATTTATATTAAGTTAATATATACTGATCAACTGGTTCTTTTGAAACAAAAGGTGAATTACAAGTCTTGAGTGGTTTGGACTTTGGATAAGAACTCAGAACTTGACTGGTGGGCTTTTCTCGTTTCTCTATATTTGGGTTACACGTCTGCAAAGATGGGAAACTGTTGATAACCAGTAGATTTATTTGGGCCCCAGTGGCAGACAGAGTGTGAAGGTTGAGGAAATTGACTCGACTCAACAGAGTAAGATTTAGCCCTGGTCAATGATTGTCTTCTTGATATCATGACATGCATATTTTCTTGTACAAGCATTTGAGTTGACAGAGAGCTGTTTGGGTTGGGTCAACATAGATTTTTTATATAAAGCATAAAGAAATCAAATTGATCAAAAATCTGCAATATATGATCTTAAGTCAATAATATCAATGCAAATAATCTTTTGGTAAAATACAAAATAAAGGGAGAGTTATTAAATTAAGAATGTTCTAATGCGGGTGTGGAAACAAGAGTTGTGAGGGTGGATTTAAGAATTTGATGTTAAGTTTGCTATACAGATCTACTTTGAAAGATTTAGATCTCGATAAAATACTTTTTCCGCTGGTTACGTTAAGTTTCCATTGTGCAATTGCATGAACGTGAACTTGGTTTACATATTTTTCTTTCAAATTTATAATTTCCTCCTTACATTCTTAATCTAGAACTAGAATAGTTCCAGGGGAAAAATTCACTGAGTCAACGAAAAAAAAGTTTAAGTAAAATTAGAATGCTGTTCGCTCATGCTTATTATCAAATCTTGTTTTAGAAATGATTGTGTGTGTGTGTGTTTTAAAGTTTATTCGTAAGACTCAGGAAAAAATGTCACT
>JAQGCY010001474.1:0-10531 GCA_034700645.1 Xenylla mediterranea
ATCAACAACAATGAAAACGAGCGCTGAAACGACAGTAGAACGGAAAGGTATGTATAATTGATATTTGGTTTTGAGATTTCCAGTGGCATAATATTTTAATTAATGTTTCAATTTTGTTCTAGTTGAATTAGAAGAAGAAATTCGACAACTGAAAGAAGCTAGACAATGTAAAATATGTATGGATAATGAGGTTGGAGTTGTATTTCTTCCTTGTGGGCATTTAGTTTCGTGTGTTCGATGTGCTACAGCTCTGACTAATTGTGCCTTGTGTCGTGAGCCAATTAAAGCTATGGTACGCACATATCTATCTTAGTCTCATCAATTTATCGATTAGACGAATATGCCTTTATAAAGTTGACTCTTAAAAACATTGTAAACCCAAACTATTCTTTTAACAAAGTAACCCTTAATATAAACGAATAGAACTACAATTCAATTTACACGACATTGATTCATAATAGAATTTTTAATTATAATTTCTTTACTTGTTTAGTCTGTGTTTTAATATAGTTTTGTGGACAACTTTTAAATCGCTCTAAGTATGACTTCTGAATAATTTTACGCTGAATTGACAAGTGAAATAAATGACTTAATATATTGAAATGAGTCCGTTAAACCATAATATTTAAAACTCAAAGCTTTAACGATTCATAAGCTGTAAATTATGTAAATCATTTAAATGATTGCATTTGTATTTTGTAACTGTTAAACTTCAACTACGCCAACAACTCAGGATTTTATTTGTTCACATTTGTTTTTGAAAATGGGATTTCGATATAAGTATTGTTCATTCCGAAGTTTTGCGTTTCTTATTGTAATTTTATATATAGTGATTGTTGGAATTATTACTGGAATTCGCATCAAAGAATTAGCTTCTTCTTCATCGTCAGTCCAAAATGGGTTTATTATTGGATCCAATAAGGACAAACAGAACTTTGGAACAATACGGAAACAGAATAGGTCGAATTCTGGATGTGAAATTGATGTGGCTATAATTCTTTGCAATGCGACAAATGTTGAAGCAGGAAATGGAAAACATAAGACCTCAACAAGTTTCCAAAGACAAATTAATCAAACAGTTGTGCTAGTCAAATCACTTTTAATTAGTGCATTGTATGATCCTGAATTAACGGATAAAGGAAATTCAGAGCTATGCTTACAGTTTCATATCATTGTAGAGAGAAAAAAAGTGTTTGACTATTTAATCACAGCTTTTTCTGAAGCCTCAAGAACATGGGATGCTAAGTTCCAAAGTATTGTCTCTTTCAAATTTTTCCAGCTTAGATATCCATCAGGTAGAGTTTTTAATTTTCAACATCTGGACTTATATCATATGCATTAAGTTCCTTTCAAGGGACCGAATGGATGAAAAAGTTATTCCGACCATGTGCCACTGCCCGACTATTTATTCCACACATTTTGCCTGGCATTGAAAAGGTGTTGTATTTGGATACGGATTTTATATTTCTGAAAAGTATCCAGACTTTATGGGAAGAGTTCCAAACTTTCAATGAGCGAACTGTAGCAGGAATGTCCCCATGCCTCAATCATTACGGAACCGCTCGCAACAAAATCCCCTATTATGGAAAAACGGGAGTCAATGCTGGTCTAATGTTGATGAATTTATCAAAAATGAGAGCTAATGAGTTTGACAATAAAATTATGTCTCTTACTAAGAAGTACAGGTACAATCTCAGTCTCAAATCAAATTTTGCTAACTATAACTTCATTCGCAGCTAGGAATACTAAAAGGCTTTCTTCTTTTTCTCCGAGATATGCAATAAAACTTGCGGATCAAGACATACTGAATATCTACTTCCATGATCATCCAGAAGAACTCCAAGAGGTCTCATGTGTTTGGAACTTTAGACCTTTCCAGTGCTTGACTGGAAACGGTTGTGATTCAGCACTGGTTGACGGGATACATGGAATCCATGGAAATGCCTTGAGTTTTGTAGAAGGAGGCATGGATCTTATATTTTACAAAATATTTCAAGAATTCTATAGGAGTAATGCTCTACAAGACCCTAGCTTTAATTTTAATGACTTTAAGAGAGCATTAGCTGAAATAAGTCTTAATACTGACCCAGCACGGAGCCCTTGTTCCCAATACGAATTGTTTAGATTAGTGTTAATAAATCATTGAATTCGAAAGAATGCGATACAATAGTGATTTTATTCCACCATTTTAAAGCATGCAAGTGCACAGATAAAAATTAAAAGCCCATGTTACATGTTACAAACATAAAAAGGTAAAATAATTACTTAAAACAGAATAAAAAACTTCAAACCGTGATAGAGCCTGTGGACTTTTGTAATACTTGAAACCATCTTTTAAAAGTAAATGGTGATTCGGCTCTAAAATAGTAAACATGAGATTTATAGCAAATTTTAAAAACATTGTCTTTGGTAATTTGATCATCTGGGATCGTAGTACTAATTTTATAGCCCAGGAGGGGTAAAGTAGCTAATGGCACAGAGTCTTCATGAGACTTGTAGAAGTAGAGACAAATGTAATTGTACACCACGTAAAGTCTTTGCCAGCCTGGGGAATTTTTAAACTTCCGAAGCAGGTAACCACTGATTGAATACTGGAAAATGAATGAAAAACATAAAATACCAAACACTTTTGTACTTTTATAGGATTAACTTACTTGTACAGCAGTATTGATTTCATTTGCTCCAACTGACAAATTACGATGCCAGCAGACGTGCATAATTGAATTATTATACGTTTGAATATTATTATTTTCGTGAAGCTCCGAGGACTCAACACGATTCAAATTACTGGGTTTAGCTTGACGAATTGCAATATCCAAATCTTGGAGCCAACTCAATCGAACCTGATTCAAAGTAATTTCATAAATAAACTACATTAATTTCACAAGAAATTTGAATCAGACCTGTTCAGAAAGTGCTGATACAAGAACGATTTTCCCTTCGGGTGTGGAAAGTGAAAATGAATTAGGTATCAAAACATCATTATTTCCTTGTATACTGCAGTTGTAGAGAGGAATGAGTCCATGAAGCCGAAATCCTTGCTGAGATGATATTCTGGTCCCATATACCAAAATGTCTTTTGTCTAATACAGATTTACAAATCGTTTTAAGTTATGAAAAACCAAACACAATTAAAATGTTTTACTAGAGTGAGAACTTACTAAAACAAACAAACGGTTTTGTAGTCCTTTTTTCTGGTTGTATTTTAGAAGAATTCCATAGCGGACAAATTCTCCTGGATTCGGTGGAAAACCTGGCATTTCTCTTACCAACTCTGAAATTCTTAAACGATTTTCATACTCTGGCTGTAGTCCCTTAACAATCCTATTTAATGGATCCAATATTTTCCGAAACCTTGTAACTATACTCAACAAGCTCGTATCGTTCGAAATGACTATTCAACAAATTCAAACAATATTAAAAATATTCATATTCATAAAACGAGGTAATAATAGAGATAACTTACCATTAATAAAATCTTGGTAATAATAAATCCTGTAAATTATACTAATTTTCAACAAATTAAGATCCATTGTACCATTATTCATTATAACAACTTTATCCCCAGATAACTCTAAACTCTGAATTTCATTAGACCATGTCATAAAATGCGTTTCAAAATGCTTGATTATGGTTTTAATGGACTCGACTCCATGAGATTTTTCCCAAAGCTCTTTTTTAACATCATAAAGTTCAAGTTGTTTGGTAAGCTGGGAATTTGAACTTAATAGGTTGGATTTAATTTCCTTTAGACTAATAAGGAATGATCTTTGTGTGTTTAAGACTTCCCGAGTTATGTAATAAAACCAGTCGGGATCTGCAAAAAGAGAAACAAATAGTCAGAATATTATCAAGAAATGTTAGAAAACGATGCGAACAAAAATTCACATGCAATAACAAAAAAAAAAATATAATATATTCCAATATCAAATAAAACTAACTTCATATCCAACCGACTAACTTAAATCAAACTTAAGTCTCCATTGAATGAATAATCACAGATTTTCAAATTGTTTTCTATTCTAGACTTACCGTTTATGATATTTTGGGGAGAGAAATACTGATTGAAAAGTGTTAGATCTCATTAAGCTCATTGTTAATGCACGTAGAACAGTAAGCAGCATATAGAAAAATAGATAAGAAAAGTCGGATTACATTAGTTACTGAGTATTTTATTTATAGCTTTGGTAGTTTGAATTGTTATAATACTAAAAATTGAGGGTCAACAGTCAAATTAGTTGGCACATTTAAAGGAAAATGCTAACAATAGATTAATAGCCCAACGGGATCTTACCTAAACGGAAAAGTTAATACGCAACAACCAACCAATCCCAACTATTCTTTGTTTGTAAAGTTTGTTTAGACTAGCATTTTGTCTTCTTTTTTGTTTGGTTCTTTATAAAGTTTTTAGAAGGCTTGAAGAATTAAGAAACTTGTTTCGTTAATGGTAATTGTAATAGTTAGGATAGTTAGTAGGTGTGTAAGTATTGTAATTGTAATTGTAGTGCCAAGCTGTTGTTGCTGTAATCAAAGAAAGGAATGAGACAACAAGGAATCAAATGAGTAGATTACTAGAGTAATTAGTACTTCAAATTCAGAGTTAGACTTCTACTTAAGTTAGTTTCTAAATCTATCAAACTACAAGTCAATCAATCAAATGGATTTTGAGTTATATTTTTAGTATTAATAGAGCATAGGGATGATACAGGCCAACAACTAACAGGGTTAATACAAGTTTACAAGAGAACGCTTAACTCAGACTTAAAGCTAGTCTTATTAGAGGAAGTAAGTGTGTTAGTTAATAAAATCAAATGTAAAGCTGTGATTGCAATTGGAAAGTATGGATTTGCTCTTATAACTAATAATTTCATTTAGCTGAGTGAAACAACTTTTCACTATTAATTGGAAATTGTATGAAAATAGGTACGTATTTACTGAGAAATGAATATGTTCAACGGGACTAATTTTAATTTCTCATTCCCAGTATTACTATTAATTTCAATACAGAATTAACCAGCACCTGTCCATAACCTATTTTACTGAATTTGAATGAACTTCGATGTTATTTAAGTTTTTGATTGAGATCCGATTGTCGCTATTACTAATTATTCTTGTTCATGCACTTAAACTTTATATGAGTCGGGGTAAAATATACAAGAAAAGCTAAAATGGAATTTAAACTTGGAAATTTAGCCTAATTGAGAGTGAATGAAGAAAAAGGTCGTAAGACCTGGAATACTGATTTGAATCAGACCATTTGATGTACATGAGATCAAACTACTCAAATATCACTCTTCCTCCTATTACATTGAGATTCATCACACTTCTTTGGACTGGGGATGCTGAAGTAGGAGCCATAGCAATTGGTGTGCTTGCAGTACTACTGTTCCCTCCACCATGCCCACTACCCCCATCATCTTCATCCTTGATTTCTTCCAAGTCGTTCAAAGTGGCAGATGAGTCCCCAAGCTCACTTGTCATTGTTACTAGTGGGACCAGTTTGTTTGTAAGGCTTGAATCAAGCTTCAACTTAAGCTCATTCTCAATCCGATTCATGAAATCTGTTTCTGATGATGTTTCGGTAGTGATTGTCGTGATTTCTGAAATTCTTGATAAGGTTCGAGGTGGCATGAATAAAACTGGAAGTTCTTCTGTGGAATCTGACTCTTCTGGTTCTTCTAAACTTGCACTAGCACTTGTGCTTGCTCCTCGAGGTGGAATAGGAGGAGGTGGACTGCTTTCCTTTCTAGAAATTGGTGGTGGAGCAGATGTTGTGGGAGGTGGAGTTGAAAGAGCCTTCTGTTCGTTTTCACCCCCTTCATCGATACTAAATGTTCTTTGAAAACTTAATCGTCGGATTTCGGAGTATGAAAACCTTCTTGCAGCTTCAGGAGGAGGTGGGAATTTTGGAGTTTCCAAATTGTTTAGCTCATCATAGGGCGGTGTTGGTGGGAGTGGTAATGCATCCAAGCTTGGAGTGGAAGACTTTCTTCCACTTGTGGCTGGAAGAACGAAAGGGGACTGGGGACCTTGTTCTTCCTCTATCGATGGTAATGACATATTGTTCCGAAAATGGAGAGGAAATTGACTAGGCGAAGGTGTGGTATGAGTGAGTGTAGGCTTAGGAGAAGTGTTTTGATCATCTGGTTCAGGCTCTTCAGGAATAGTTGGTTCAAGCGGTGTGGATTGTTGAGTTGCAAAAAATCTGGCGATTAAATCTGAATCAAACAATCCTCGTTTAAGTGCAATAGGTTTAGGTGGAACGGGTGGTTTTTTTGAAGGTCCTGGTCTTGGCTCATCTTCCTCCAGGACTTCTTCAACTTCTTCTCCTTTAGGAACAAAGTCTGCAGTTACGTAAGGCGGGTTACATTCTTTTGCATAACTTCCACCAACAGCAGACATGATATGGCCCAGCTCGATAGGGCTGACATATGGAGGATCTGCTATTTCAGAATCTTCATCTTTGGCCACAGTAGCATAAGGAGGCTCATCTTCGGGGAGAGTAAAATCTGCTTCGGCTTCCATACTCATAAGTTCTAATTCTACTGGAGTCACATAAGCAGGCTCATCAATTTCAGTAGAATCCTTATTAGTTGCAATTGAAGGTGTTTCAACTGCTGGACTAGAATCGTAAATTTCTTCTCTTATTGCTACATCTCTTTCCGGTACTTCGTAAGCAGTCACAACATCTATTTCATGCTCCGGCTCTTCTTCATCTTCATACATTTCTCCGGGAATACTTGTGCTGTAAAAATCAATCCCTGGAGGTCCTTCTACTTCATCCGCTTCATCTGGTGGGGGTTCCGTAGAACTTTCAGTATCCAAAGGTCCTTGAGCTATTGCATCGTCTGTGGAAGATGGTAATGAATCTCCACTAAATTCAGGTGGTGGGAGAGGTGGTTCGTCTTCGAGAATAGGGGAGTTTGCTTCCTCTACCATTTCGTGGTCTGGAACTCCGAAAACGAAGCTTCGGCTCACATTAGCATTGACGTATTCCGGCTCTCCTTTGTTTCCAGTACTCTTGGGAATCAGATCTGGGGTTATGAACTCATGTTCGTAAGATTGAACTCGATACTCATTTCCGCCTCGGCATATGTCCGGTCGTGTTTCTTCTTCTTCTTCTCTACAACTACTGCACACATCACTTGTTGAACAAAGTTCTTCCTCTCCACCATGATTTCCGGTGCACTCCTTACCAAGTGTTTCTTCGTCATCTTCATCGTACTCTTCGTAGTAAATATCCTCTTCACTTTGGGGTAAGTCTGCGTCATCAAATTCTTGGGGATATTCGGATCTGTTTTCGAAAACAATTTTGTCACTTCTACTCATCTTTCTCTTTCCCTCACCCCGTGGAATTACAGGAAACTCATCCCGGGCTAAACTTTCGATTAACCGTTCCTCCTCCGAACTAATTTCTCCACCAAGATCTTCCATTTCATCGTCTTCGCTGTTGAAACCAATGGTATCATCTTTCCATGACCAGTAATGATTACTGTTTGTTTGTTGCATAGATGAAAATCGACGAACGGCGGATTTCCTTGTCCCTTCCCTCCCTTTGCTATGGCTCCCATGTCCCCCACTAAAAGACTTACATTTAAATATGCCCTCATGCGGATACCTACTTCTTTCTCTTCTGTCATCGTCCCTATCAACAGCGTTACCACTACCATCTAAGAAAATCCTCCGACGCAGTAAATAAGGAATATCAATTGAGTCGAATTGTAATGCTGCGTCTTTGTTACTAATACTACTACTACCTAAGAGATCATAGCTCCCATGACTAGTGGTCTCTGTCCCACCGCCTTTCTTATAACGCTCTTCATCCTCATCTGACTCTACGTTCGAAATTTTTTGAGTCTGATGCTGTTGTGATTTATGCTGTTTTTTAGTTAATGCTTTACGCGAAGACACACTGTCGCTACTTTTCCACGTTGTAATAGGAAATTCCTTTAACCCACCTGGGTAATTGTATGGTGAGGAGGTCGGGGAGTTTGTGGACACAGTGTCATCATCTGGCTCATCGCTCTCTTGTGGCATGGTTCCATGTTGACTCTCTTTGGTAATACTTCTCGTTCCTCCACTCAGTCCACTTCCACCTCGGTCTAAAATCCCTGGAGATGAGCAGCTTGTAGAAACATGGTCGGAACGGAATGAAGCAGATCTGCTGAACAATAAAGCTAATTTGTTTTCTCATTCTAGACTTTCCAAATAGTTGTAATACCTTATAAAATCGGGATGGTCTACTTTTCTTCTCATTGAAGCACTTCCACTAACACTATTTGATCCCGTCGTTGTGTTTCCAGTAGTAGCACCAGCGGTTGTCATTATTCCTGCACTTGTACTACTGCTTCCACCTTCACGCTTATTAAAATTTTCCCGTAGAAAACTTATCATTTGTCTTTGTGTGCGGCCTGAATAACGAAATGAGCTACCATGTGTTGTAAGCAATTTGTTTTTAGATTTCGGAGGTGGGGCTGGACAACGAAAAAAGGAATGATGCTCAACGCATATTTTCCAAAACGATTTACAATCATTTCTTGTGCTAAAATAAAAATCCAATGTTTCCCGACTGTCTGAGGAACTCTGAAATTTAAATTTATTATTACAACATTTCAAGCTGACATGGAGCATAAAAATACAAACACTTACCACACACTCATGTAATTTTACAATGAATTTTTTTCGTTTGAACGATAATTTGCGAATAAGTCCCCAGGAAAAGGTATTCATTCTGTTTGTATTTTGAAAAACAAGAATTCCTTGGTGACTGACACTAAGATTGAGAAGAAGGCCGTCTTCATCCTGGAAAATTTAAATAAATAATGATTAGGATGTAAGCATGTTTAAGCACAACCTTGGTTTTGATATGTACCTTGCAGGAATGAAGACGAATTCCGTACATTTCAGTTCTTCTGGCAGTTTCTAGCAAATATAAATCAGCTTCCCCAGGGCTTTGGCCGACATGTTTCTTATGATTCTCCCGAATTTTATTTTCCATTTCATAATCTTGATGCATAACAAATTTGTGATTGTTTAAATAACTGGAATCTGGGTAATCATCTTCGTTGAAATCCCCACATTCCGCTAGAAAACATAATGTAAATTAATGAAAGTGGAAATATGACACATTTGAATGAAGTTTACCTTGTACAATATAACTAGCCATAAGTGCAATTGTGTTGTCATTACAAATAAGTCTACCACGAGCTAAATCTTGTTTAATTTGTAGGGTGAATAAGTATCTTGTGAACTCTTCTTCTAGTTGTGATGGATCCGGTGGATAGAACTTGACATTGAAATGTAGGATTGGCTCAATCTGACTCAATCCAACTTGTCGACACAATTTCTTGTCCATGTCCAACCAGTATTCCGTATTATATGTGTCATGATATCTTAAACCAAAATAATCAGACTCCAAAACATTGAGCTGTTTACAAATTTCATCAAAAACCACCCGACCAGGTGCTTTTGCCTAGAATAGAAAACAATTGAATTGAATATTGTTGAGCTTTGATTGGATTGAATTGTTGAGGAGTATGGATTGTGATTGTACCTGAGCTTGTATAATGGTAACTGTTTCATCGAGGAGCACAATTTTAATAGCTAACATTTTGCCCCCTTTCTTAATTACTTTTACAGTAGTTTCTTCTCCTGGGTTTGAGTATGAACGAAATAAGATTGGTGGATGTGGATGTCCATGGCCATGTCCACTACTACCACTTGCCCCAGCCATCATCAACTCATCAATCTCCACTCAACCCACCATAAACTAATTAGACTTTCCACCACAACAACCTAAACACAACCATTTATTTGGCACAATAGTCCCAAATTGTGCATTATGTATACTAGGTAAAGTGGCTCATTTCTTTAGGGAAAGAACCAAAGAAATTATGGAGAAAGTGATTGGAATTAAAGGTATAAACCAGCTCAATCAAGCTCAACTACATCACTCTCACCAACCATGGACTTTTAACTGGAGATTCTAATTAGGCTAGACCTTCTGATTGCATTGTTAGGAATAAATTCATGGAGTGGATTGGAAGATTGGATTCTGTTCTGTCTGTTTATATAGGAGGATATAGCCATAGTGGATGTATTATTAACCACGCACTTATATATAAATCTGCCTATGTCCGTCTGTCTGTCTGTGTGTCCCTCATAAAACCCTGGAACTACAAGGGCTAGGAATTTGTAACTTGGTATGCGGTGTCCTATCATGCACCATATGTGTTAGCCCAAGTTTTATGCAATTCGGTCAAAGGGTAAGGGTAATTTACTAGTAGCCCTAAATAGATTTTTGGAGTTATCTACTTAACGGTACATCTTGGGAACTTCTAGCTTTCGGTCGTATAACTACTCGCACGTTTACCGTTTTCTCATTACCAGGTCAAATGTAAGCAGAGGGTTCTCTATAACGTTAACGGTACTGCGTAGAAACTTCTAGTTTTCGGTAAAACTATTTATACGTCTACCCTCAAGCGCTTTCACATTACTAGGTCAAAGGTCGCGGGGCAGTTGAACTAAGTAT
>JAQGCY010001475.1:0-10531 GCA_034700645.1 Xenylla mediterranea
TTCCATTAACGAGACCAATAATACCTTTTTTACCTGTTGCATTGCATTTGTTTCACAGGTGTTGGTGTTAAACTCATAGTTGACAAGATGAGATGATTTGGATTTTTATCCTATTGTTGTATTTTCACTTGTATCAATATATATTTTTACTTGTATCATCCGCATCCACAATGTAAAGAATTTTACAGATACAGAGACAAAAAGAGCATCAGAATAAAACAAACAAACAAGCAAAACAAAGAACTGTGTCATTTATTTAAACGTTTTACATAAAAAATGCTTCTCAACACTTTTATTTTGGTATTAATTAAGAATTAATTGTTTGCAAATTACATTGCAATTCATTGTTGTGTTATTATTAGCATCAGCTTAATTTTAGCATTTTAACGTCGTATTATAAAAACGGAATAATATTGAAAATAAGTCAAGTTAAATTGAAATGAGATTTCCGATATCACTGTCATTCAGGATTCGGATAAATCGACTTAATTAATTACATAATTTAGATCAAACTGATGTAATACAATTTTCAGTGCAATAGAAACAAACCGGAAAGCAAAGCCAGGATTTACTTATGCATTCTACCATGCCTATAATGTATTTCTACGTTACGAATACGATTCATATCCCAAAATTCCTTATTAGTATCATATAAATTCGAACTAAATCACGCCTTATTCCAGTAGAACAATTTCCAATCAATCTTAACACATAAATTAAATGCAATCGTGCAAATTATACAGTTAATTTGTTGCAAAAATGCCAATTGTATTGAAAGTTGAAACAGTAGTCCAATCAAGATAAGGCATGAATTGCATAGCTAAACTCTTCTCATATAAATTAAATTTTGCACTAATCATGCAAAATTTACAAGTAATTTGAGAAAATCTGGCAAATTTTAGCAGTTAATTTGTTCCAAAAAATGCAAATTTTGGAATTTTGTCATAAGAGTGGTCAAGGAGAAGTGACGCTTCCTTTGAGTCATAGTCAAAGTCATGTGAGGAAAGAGTTGCAAGTTTTTTCCTCTTGCATGCAGCTGCAGCAGCACCAGTCGAATTTTAGCCTGCAGAGAAGAGGGTTGTATGTCTGTGTCTGGTCTGTCACGTCAGTTTTTAATTAATAATTAATTGACAACTTTTTCTTGGTCCAGTCACCGGTGGGACAAGGACAACATGAACATGGAATGGCCAGCTGCCCTTAGAAAAGCCCTTGGACTTGACCTATCAGCAACAGATAAGTCCCCTGCCGCAATGGCCATGGACCAAGATATTATTAATGTATCTAATGAAAGACAATCTAAATCAGTTGTTGAAAGCTCAGATAGGGTATTGGGATTCCCACCCCCATGTACACAGTTTGGACAAAATGCTATTAGTATTCAAGAGTCACCCTCAACCAAGTCAGCTGGGGTTGGGGATGGAGATGGAAACGGGGCAATGGGGGGAATGACTAGTAACAACAATAACAAGGCAGTAATGTTTGCTTATATTTCGGATACAATGCTTGTAGTTGGAAGATATGTACATACTCATGATGATAAACGGTAAGGTGTTGAGCGTTCAGCCTTCAGCGTTAAACTAAAACTGTTCGTAATTTATATTAACTAACACTGATGTCTTTCGCTTTTCCTTTCAGAAAATGGCCATACTTTACGATTATTGATGGCTCGGGATGGTTAAAGTACTCCAGTTTGAGTCTTTGCCCTTCAACGGATGTTGACAAATGGCCAGTACCAAATGGAGCCTTAGTGACTGCCGGAAATGGTATTATCCAGTTGTGGAATATTGAAAATAAGACAACACTCCAGTTCCATGGAGAACATCGAGTAAGTTTTTAAAGTTTGAATCGTAAAGCCTTTGCTTATTGATTGTTTGTTAATACTTTTTAAACATTATGCAAACAGGGTGCAAAAGGTACACTTGTTAAATGGTCATCCTTTGATTTGAACCAAGTCTTTGCCATGGATCAGACTGGACTACTTACACAATGGAAACTAAAAGAAAATTCGTTGACTAAGTTCGAGATTCAATTTTTTGATATTACCTGTATGGATGTTCATCCTACAGAACCAGATCGGATTATTGTTGGGAATTCTTTTGGTTACATTGGAATTATTTGGACTAGTAAGAAACAGAAATTAGTGTTGTGTTAAGTACATACTGGTCTATAATATGTTTTTAATTAAAATTTTAATTGGTCTACACAGGTTCTGGCCAACTTCAATTTTGTGATAGGTCTTCTGGCTCAATTTCAGATCTTAGCTTTCAACCTGATGGGATTTGGTCTCTTCCTCCAACTTGTAAAGTTCTCAAGAGACCATATTTTGTTGGATCTGCTAATTTTAATGGTAAAGAACGTTTAAAAATGTGGGATAGTACTGGGAGTTTGGGACAATCCATTTTTACTATGGATTCATCAATCTTAAATACGGAGAATCTCCAAACTACCACAACGGATCAGGCTTCAAATCGAGAGGTTCCAATTGCATGGGCCAAATTGGGCTCAGATCAAACAGTATCACTTCTCACTGTTAGTCCAGATGGAGATGTTATAAAAGTAACCGAAGGAAACAAGTGTGAAACACTCCATTCAGTTCATCAAGATCATTCAGATAAAGTTGGAGCAATGATCGTGAGTGGGCCGATGTTATGGACTTTTACTTTAGACTCTTGCATTTTGGGTTGGGATCTTGAAGAAGAGAGAGTAGCTTATGTTATCCCAACTTTTCATGGAGTTTCTGCAATGGACGTATCAAAAGGTGGATTGTCACTCATTGCTTTTGGTTGTATTGATGGGAGGGTAAGTTCAGCAGTAGCAAAAAACAACAATATTCGTGTTAACTTAATATCTTCTTTATTTGAAGGTTCGAATCGTTCGTACAACAGTTACTCCCAACTATCCCGAACTCCCTGAAAATTATACTCGAGTTCCAGAACGGGTTAAGCAAATGATTCCTACTGTAACCAAACCATTTTATGGAAAAGTTTATGCTGTAAGTTGTATTTTGTAGCTATTTTATATTGCGAAGTCCTTAAAATAACGTAACATTGCATTGCTTATTAGGTAGCTTGGCATCCAATCAAAGATAGATTAGCTGTTGCTACTGACACAGGAAAACTTGCAATTGTTACCTCCGATGGAGCTGTTCGAATGTTTAATGCTAGTGTTCGAGGACCAGTTTATACACTTAGTTGGGGACCTCGTTGCTTTATTGCTGGTAATTTTTTCTAATAAAAAATATCAAGAATTAAAATCCTACTTCTTTTATCATGCTTTTGTTTTGTTTTGTAGATAGGGAAAAACCCGGTGAGGAAGGAGGTGATACTCTGGATACAACAAGACTTTGGCTTTATGTTTGTGGGGGCAAACAAGTTTTTATGATCAATCCAAATGCTGTAGCAAATGGTAAATTTTTGAGTACGAAGAGCTTTTGACAAAGTTAACTGATCCTTTTATTGTTTTTAAATTTAGCATTGGTCAATGTTACCAGGTTGATTATCGAAAAAACCAACGACAAATGTAAGTTTGGCCCAAATCGTGGAGCAACGGACATCCAATGGACTCCAGACTTCAAGTACTTAGCTGTTGGTTATGGAATTGGACGTGTTGAGATTTATTCATCTCCACATTTGAAATTGATTTGCTTTATTAGCTGTCATGGTGGATATCTTCAGGTACTGGCCAGGTTAATTTGTACCGGCATAATTAATAAATCTAATGTGTTTTTATAAATTTTAGAGTATGGCTTTCCGTCCAGATGATTTTGTTTACAAATCTGGTAGACTTGAGAATTTATGCTGGTTGGCTACAGCATCTGTTGATGGGACAGCTCAATTACTTGATCTTCGCTTTCTCTATGATGAAGAGGTGGTTGGCCAAGGTCTTCGGATCGATGTTTTTGAAAGTGCTCAAGAAATTAATGTGCATGATGGTGTTCGGGTGATGGCTTTAGCATGGTCACATCACAATCAAAATTTATTGTTGACTTGCTCATATGATCAGAGTGCTGTTGTAAGATACTTTGATTTTTTCATTGAGACGACCAAACTCAAAGCTAAGACATGTTATTGACTGCGTATTCATTTATAGATTTGGGACATCGAGAAGAATGCTCCGATTGCTCGTTACACCGGACATGAACATCGCCTTTCAAAAGGAGCATTTCATCCAACGGATGAGTATAAAGTAATTACTTGTGCCGATGAAGTGGCTGTCGATTGTTCTATACATATTTGGAATTATTTGGACTATCCTTATAAGAAGAAGGGTAAGAATACAAATTATTCGGAATGCTTGTATGTGATATGTATGTAATTATGTGTATCATTCCTATAATTGCTTGCAGAATATGTCTTTGCTGAAGGAGAAAAAGTTAAAGCAATTCGTGCAACAGTTCCATCCGTAAAAACAGCAATGCTTCCAATGGATCGTGATCTTAAGCCACAAACACAAGCTCCAGCTTCAAGAGCACCGTTGGAACCAGTATCTGAGAATCGTGCAAAAGTTGAGTCTCGATTCCGTATTGATTCTTTCTAAAGAATACTAAATATTCTCTCTTTTTTTTATCACCCTTTTTGTTCTATTTACTAGTTATTAGTTATTTGTATTACTCAGAGACGTTTAAGGTTTGTAATGATTTTTATTCTAAAGGTATATTAGAGCTATTACTAGAAGAGACACACTGAAACTATTGAGTTTGAGTAAGGAATTGTTCTATTTTCTGGATTAGTTGCACTTTGGTAATGTTTTGTTATTTTTTTGTGGCACGAATGTGTTAGGCATTGTTTTTTTTTTACGAAAAGGTAATAAGAACAAGAAGGGTTAAAATTCCAAAAACAATTCGTTTTCCGTGTTTCAGATTATTTGCACTTGATTCATCTTCTTCTGGATTGATTTTTGGAAGTGTTACGTTTGCTTTCAAAGATTCATGAATGAATAGATAATGTTGATAAATGGATTGGTAGAAGATGTATCCATTGTTTGCCAAAAATGACTTGATTAATCCCTTGTTGTCCTTGTCTGCGTATTTATCATGGTCACTGCCTCCCACTTTTACTTCAAGAACCTGCAATTGTTATTGTTGGAATTGTGAGATTGTATTGTTGTAAAAGTTAAGCTTAAGCAATATAGTACGAGCTTACCAAAAATTTAACCTTCTCAAAAGGAATTGTTTGAAGTATCCGGAGTTCTGTCCCTTGAAAATCCAGCTTAAAGTACCCAACCTCAAGTTTTTTTAAGGCAAGTAAAAATGTGTAAAGGGGAAAACATTGGATTTTCATATGACTTTCTGAGCTACGGTAGAAGTTGGATTTTGTAAGGTCCAACTGCAATGCAATGCAACAATACAAGTTAAGGATAAGAATGGGCGATTGTTAAAAAATGAAATGCTTAAACTTACCAGTTGAGGATATGGTTTTAATGACAAGCATGAATTCGCTGTCCAAGCTTTCCTGTTGGAATTATTTAAATGCTCATATAATTCTTGATTCGGTTCAACTAAGAGACCAGTCCAATTGAATCTACGCTCAAAATCGAGGGTACTTGAACTTTCAGCTCCATCCATTGCTCCATATTCAATAAAGAATCCATTGCTTGTCTAAACGTATGCAGAATTAACACGATATTAATGTTGATTTATGCTCTGGGATCTACAAATGTGATATAAAAAGCTTACTTTGTTAATTTGCTTCAAAATTTGTAGAACGTCAAGATTCTGCTTAAATTCTGTTGGATGATCCAAATTAACAGAACCACGAGTGTTTGTAAAATTATATGGTTTTGTTAATGAGGCCGGTGGGACCAAAATGTCTTCCCTGCAATTACAAATCAAAAATTACTGAATATGAGCTGAACTTAGTTTTTCAGGAAACTTTTGTATGCTTACTTGATATATTTGATAAGAGATGCATCATCTTGAGAAATATTCCCAAATTTTAGTAGAGTAATTACACTTGATTTAGGCATCAATTGGAAGTATTCCGGTGTAAAAGTTAAAGGAATAACAATAAGACTTGATAATACAATGATTAGGACGAATAGAAGATATCTTTGACGCTTTTTAGTGGGTCGCACTTTATTTATCTTCATTTTGGATATCAGTTTAATCGATTAGTTCTATTAACTTCCAAAGGATCACGGTTTTGTTTTAAATGCGATAGGAGAAATGCGATCTAAACTAATTACACAGGAAAATCGACAAGTTAGAAAAGGAGAAACTGTCACTCAATATCTCCTGACTGCTTGTTTTCTTTATTTGGCTAATATACTCGGCGTCCTAACAACAAAGCGATTTATCTTCGAAAACCTGGACTCTCTGCTACTCTGGATTTTTTTTTGCCATAAATAAGTTAACTAGACCTTGCTTTGATTATTGTCAAACTTAATTTCCCTATGTGTAGTGCGGCGTGAGTAAGAACAAAATAAAATCAAATCATTGCAATTATTCATGTTCAACAAAATGCAGAGTTGTTGTTCGAGTGTTAATGCAACTTTCATTCAACTCGATGTCAATTAGCGATTTTTTTTAAACACTTTTATTTGCATAAATTGTACAGTAGAAATATTCATAGTTCATAACTATTGACGCGATTAATAAATGACTGCGATACGAATAGGTGTAATGTATTGAGTAATGCTGAAGAAAACATAGCTTGACTTAAATAGAATTACAATAGTTTTAATTAATATCTTAACCCTGAAGAAATAAAGCAAGAGAAATTGCTAAAACCAATCCAATATCTAATTTTTTTCCATTTCCACTACCGGCATATTCTGGAAAAGTTACATTACCCTTCAAAGAATTGTGAATAAAAATATAATCTGGAAAGGCATATTGGTACAGGATGTATTCCTTGCTCTCCATGAATAATTTGATTTCTTCTTTAAGGGAAGCAATGTTGGCTCCATCCACTTCAACTTCAAGTACCTACTCAGAACAGGGATTTAGCATTACATTCCAATGATATAAACTTTAGATTGTTATTAAAAGTAATAGAAAACCTCACCAAAAATTTGACCTTATCAAACGGAATTGTTTTAAGAATTGCTAATTCTGCTCCTTCAATATCCAAGCTAAAGTAATCAATTGTTTTCTTTTCCAGAGCAAGTAAGAACGTATACAAGGGAAAACATTGGACTTTAATCGCTTTCTTTGATTCATGGTAATAATTATTTTGGATCAGACTATGGATTCCATTTGTAGGATTTAAATGAAGGTCCATCTGAAACGGTCGGGGAAATTCATTCCTAAAATAGTTGTTCAAACTTTTCTATGTGAATGTAAATTCTTACGAGTTCTGGATGAGGTTTCATACTCAAACAAGCATTTGCAATCCATGACTTCCGATTGACATTCTTCAATAATTCAAAGTTATCTGGATGAGCTTCAATTAGGAGACCAGTCCAATTAAAACTACGCTCAAAGTAAAGGGTATTTGATAAATAAACTCCATCAAGAGCTCCGGATTCGATGAAAAATCCATTTGCAGTCTAAACATAACCAAAAGGAAAACAACATTTTTTACATTAAAGAATTACACAATTCAACAATGCTTACTTTGTTAATTTGCTTGAAAATATCTAAAACTACCAGACTTTGATTATATTGGGAAGGATTTTCAAGATTGACGTCTGCCGGGACATTAGAAAAATCGTATGGCCAAGTTGATGGTGGTACTAGGACTTGCTCTCTGTATAGAAAAGCAAAGAATTTAACGAATTACTTTGCAAAACTTGAGTAATTTAAGGTTAAATCTCGATTAAACTTACTTGACATACTGGACGAGTGTCCCATTATCTTGTGAAATATTCCCAAACTTAAGAATCGTCCCAAAAGAAGACGAAGAGCTTGAAGGAACTAATCCCAAATAACTAAAGCTAGCAACCATAATAATGATAAGAAACAAAATGAACTTTGGTTTACTAGAACCGTTTCCATTGCTTTTAATGATTGATGCTGGATATTTATATTTGTTTCCGTATCGGTACATCGTCTTCATCTCTCTCTAGGTTAACGTTACGGGTAAATAAATTAAACTGGTAACTCACAGTAATGGGTCGATTCCGAAATTCCGATCCGTTAGTTCAAAAAAATTGATGAATTTAGTTAATTGTGAACTAAATTTTTCTTTCACAGAAATTAATTGTAAATCTATCTGTGTCTGCTGAATTGAGCTGAAGTAAAGTGTGAAATGAAACTGTGAAATGAAGTGAAGCTGTGGATTTTGAGAAAAATGTGAAATGAGAAGGCAAAGGAAGTTTTTGTGCATTGCCGCATTACGCGTCGCCGTCACCAGGCAAACTGGAGAATTGGAAATCCGGAATCGCTGGATTTATTTCTATGTTAAAAGACAAGCTGGAAAAGTTGATGAAATCTCTGGATTTATTCCTACTTATTGTATTGTATTACAAATTGTCATTTATAATTAGTTAATATTAATTAATTTATGGTGCTTATACAAGGCTTCGTTATGCCTCTGGGGCCAATATTCAATCATTGAAATTAACAATTTGTCGCCGATTGATTGTAGTTATTGTTCCTTCCATTTCGGTTTTTGCTTCTATCACTCAATTTATGCTAAAAGATAAAATGATGGACACATACGAACACAAACCGTGGAACCTCAACTTTACACAATGTTTACGAGTAGTTAATAAATTTTCACTTGTCTTGAAAACCGACTTCTCATTAAACATGTTTGTCTAAAGGGTCATGTATGTGTTAATAGCTAACCATTTGCTTGCATCTTAACTTGCTGACGATTTCGCTCCTAAAGATTACTTAACTTCATTCTATTATTAAATTGATAGGTAAATTGTACTGAAAAATGCATTTTTGTAAGTACTTTAATTACAGTTACAGAACTAATGAGAAGTTGCTTTTCAATGAAGAAAGAAACTCAGAATTAGCATTTTACATACATTACAAACTATTTTGTATTTACAATTAAACTGGAATCATTTTTCGTCGATTTGAGAATAAAGCAAAGATTGACTAACACTATAATAGCTTAAAATTTTTCAATAAAACCTTTCATTTAGAATTTATTAATCTTTGAAACAATAGGTTTGATTGAAAATAATAATGACCACACATCATAAGGTTGACGAGAACTCCCAGACATGAACAAACCGACGTCCGAACAAACATATAATGTATTTTTTTTAAAGTTGGACTATCAGTAGAATTAAATTCCTAATTTGAATGAACTTTTCCACTAAACGTGTGTAATAATAATACCCATGCCACAATTAGAAAATTGTTTGTAAGCCTAAGAAACTAATCTTAACAAATGTACTTTAGTCTTTATTGTGCATAAAATATGCTACTAATTCTTAAAATATGATTTGTATTGTGTTTAAATTATTATTAGAATTAGACATCATATGCAATAATATTCCCCACAATGTTTCTTGCTTGCCCTTTTTCTTCGTAATTTGAATATGAATAGTAGTTTTAAGGAAAATCTTCAAATCCCGGCCAGGCTGCAATAGGAGATTAAAATTTGGAATTCTAATTAGATATTTCTGCGATAATTAAGTGAGGCATCTCACTTTGTGTGATCACTTGGTCTGTCCGTGTACACGATAACTCCAGAACGACTGGACCAATTGACCTGAAGAAATTTTTAAATTGTAAAATGAATGGGTTAAAGTGATTGAATTAAACTTTAACCAAACACAATGCATCATTGAAAGCATTTTGATGTAAGACTAATGCATTTGGTTATGACTATAAGTAATCGAATTTGGAAATGTAGGCATCAACTTTAATAGGTTTTTTATGAATCGGACCACTGGGTATGAACATTCGTTTTTGTTTTATGCTTAAGTGAAAAATCGATTCAATAAACTTAGAACAGAACGCCCATCTCTTCCAACATGTTCAGAAATATAGTCCAATTAATCGGAATTGGAAATAATTTAATAAATGTTCTCTGTGGAAGGATACTCCGAAAAATTGGTCATTATAATTTTCGAATCCATTCTTCATATATCAACTGACTTGACTGTATTCTAATGTGGCAAATTGCTTTTAAAGACTTACTTTTGTATTTCCAATATTGGAAACTTTGTCCAATTCTTTGTAATCAACAAATTACTGAATTAAAACCAGGTTTATCATTTTAAGAGTTACATTTATTTTGGTCTGGGATGTTGCATGTTGGACTCTGTTTTTCTGTTATTTAAATTATTCAAGACTATTAGTAAAAACGAATTTACATCTTTTGCTGAATTGGCTGAGGTTCTTGTCCATGTCAATGGTAGACTTGCTGGTTTGTACTTTGGGATTTTCCTTCATTGCAAAGATTTTTGTATTCTATTTAATCAGTTGTTTCGTACAACTAAAAATATTAATGGTAAGGACATCGAGAGCAGTTGAAGAATTGTTTAGCAATATTTATATAAATCAATTTAACAAATTATAGGATTTCCTTTTACGAGCTACCAGAGAAAACTTTATATGTCTGCCGATATAAAATTGACAAATTGGACAAAACTATGCTACAATTTCAGAATTATATATCCACTT
>JAQGCY010001476.1:0-10530 GCA_034700645.1 Xenylla mediterranea
GGTTTGTTTTGTACTGTGATTCGTATTTCGTATCGTATCTTGAGATGAGAGCTACTCAAAAGTAAAAAGTAATTGTTATTTAATGCTCCAGATTATAATTAAAATTAGATATGCATTTAGCTTTCTTGTCAAGCGCAAAAACCAAAAGAGATCAGTACTACCGTGATTATAGGAATTTCACAATTGTACAGTATTGTCTGTTGTGTAAATAACACCAATTCATTTTTGAGGTGTCTATCTATGTGAATTTGAGACTTCTAGTTCATATAGCATGGTTCATTGTGAAGTTATTACACTTTAGTTAGATTTTGGTTTATTACTTGTAAAGATACTTGTAACTTGTTTGTACTTAAGAGTTATTAATTAGAAACCCTTTGCCCCACTTGACCACTTGGGACAGGTTGAGGATGTTGGTAACCATGTGGTCTTGGGAATACAGGCTTTCCATCTTCAGCCCATGTAATTTTTTCTAGTCTAGCAATTCGATATCCATCAATATGTGTTGTATTTACAGTTCCATGATATACCATCCATGTTTCTGTTCCATCTGCAATTATATTTAAGAATCAGGTCTAAATGTCAACGTCAACCTGTTTAGTTAATTCAAATATACCGAGAGAATCAAATAAAACGCACCATATCAGTAATGAATTATCCGAAATTGCCAAACAAACAATGTTTTTGCTTGCTCTTTGCATTTAGCATGTACAGAAGTGCCAAATTTTGCAATGATTACAATCGAAACAAACTTTATATTTCTGATATGGTGCGTTTTATTTGATTCTCTCGGTATTTTTTGTTTTTACTTACCTGGAGATACAGTAAATGCAGCATGTCCAGTAGTATAAACACTCTCTTCATCATTTCTCCAAAATACTGGACCATCATCTCCATACCACCAATCTTCTGGATTCATTGGATTCCCTTCTGCTGGAATACTCATCATTCCAAGACAATAATTTGGATCCCATGTTGAGCTTGCAGAAAATATCATATAAGAAACATTTTGATTATAAATGAAATATGGTCCTTCTGTAACAGTTCCACCATTTGATTCCCATGGTCGATCCGGAGTTCTAAGTAATACTTTAGTTTCTCCAATTGTAAATGGATCAATCATTTCTGCAATATACAAACTTAGTCCTTTCCCAGATGCTGTACTTGAATATGAAAAGTATAGTTTTCCATTTCCATGTTTTAATACAGTTCCATCAATTGAAAAATAGTCAAAATCTGGCATCAATCTAAATACAAAGAAATACTGATTAACGACTAGGCCCGGGAAAGCTCGCTCTGCATTCGGCGGCAGAGCTTGGCCGGGCCTAGTAGGCTCGCCTCGCTTTCGTATCTTAATTAAATTACCGGATTGCTTCAGTACTCCAATTACCAAAAGGATTCATTGGATCTTCAGCTTTTATCACAAACATTCTATGATCCATATTTTCTGCTGGATTGTTCATTGTAAAGTAAATATAAAGATCTCCATTGACTTCATGCATTTCGGATGCCCAGAGGTTAGCAAATCCTTCTGGTGTTTTAAATGCTATTTTGGATTCTGCATTACGGAAATCTGTCATTATCGGACTTTTATAAATTGTTAGTTCTGTTTCCGTATTTTCCGATAGGGTTAAATAGTAGTAGTCTCCAAGTTTATAAATACACGGATCAGCAGAATTTCGATCTAAAATTGGATTAGTAAATAATTCCTGTCCTTGGATAGAATATAGGAATACGAACAGTAGAGAAAAAAGGATCGAAAATACATTTCGAAACATTGTAATAATCACGACAGCACCACTGAATTTTATTCTGGTGACTTAAATAATTTGGTAGTTAGATTTGTACCTATTACATACAGAACAAATCCTTGTTAGTTTCAGATTTCTTCTTATCAGAAAACACAATTTCAAGTATGTATTATATTTTGGCTAAATTCGAATTCTATCAAACTAAAGTGGATAATCAGTACAATCAGTCCAAACAATCTTATTTAAACATTGTTTAATTAAGCTTAATGCTTGATAGTGATAGAGCTTGTCCTTAACACAATAGAATTTGCTGTGTATTCATGCCATTAAGTTTTGTTTCATTTCATATTTATTTTAGAGCCTATTTGATTCAATTATAATTATCACTACTTCGGAGTTTCTTGTTGTACTGTAATTATTTGGTTATGAATCCGCTGATAATAATTTTTCAATGTTGCACTTGCATGCAAATATGCAAGTAAGAATGGAATTTACAGGTGAAAATCCGAACATGCGAAAATTGGAATAATGTCATGCATGCCATACCACAACTCACAGTTGATGAAAAAATACTTTAAAACAATAAGACTTCAGAATGACGCTTTATGACTTTGTGTATAAAATACTCAGTTGTCAGTCATAAGAGTGGTACAAACAACAAACTCTTGGCGTCACTTCAGTTTCTGTGTGGAGCTAAGAGGTGTCAGGCAGGTATACAATATTCCTAGAAAATCAAACCCAACAATTATGAATTACTACAATTTACAATTCACAAATCACGAAAGTTTACCTAGATTTTGGAAATTAAATTACGAACAATTTCACTAAAATAATCCCAAAAATGTGTATAACAAAAGTACTAATTTATTGACTTTTTTTTGTGCGTGAATTTTGTTGTATCCATTTCATTCAATAGTGAATTTAGAAATACAAAACAAAATCACGAACGATAAATTATAAATACTTAATTACTAAATAAATCTTCAATATCATCGTCATAATCATTCTCATTTTCTCCAGGAACTAAAACTGAGTTTGTATCGTTGCTTGGTTCAATTATTGAATTTTCGGCTTGTGTTGTGGCCACAACTGGTACTGGTACAGCATCAAAAATCAATTTTCCTTGTTCCATAAGCATTCCTAAATTAAATTCAGCTTTTGCTTTTAGGACTAAATTTTGATCATAGTTAAGGAGTCCAGGATTCAATTCGATGTTTCTTATAAGGTCAGGGGTATTACGAAATGCATTTAATACTTGGCACATATGAGAACCCAACATGGCACTTGCTCTAGTGCAAAATTCAGATTGTGCACGAATTTCCAATTGCAATTTTTCTATTAATTTATCCCTCTCTTGGATAGTTAAATTCTTTGCATCCAGTTCATCTTGAAGCTCTTGTATTTGTTTTAAATGAGCTTCTTCTAGAAGTTTTTTCTTTTCGCGTGTTTTTCGAGCTTGTTTAGCATTTCTATTTTCTGGGGTAATTATTGGTTCTTGCCATTGTTTGATATGTTGTGCAGTCTGTGAGGTTGAACTTGTAGTAGAAGATGATGAAGAAACTGGAGTTGGGGCTACAAGCGTTGGATTCTTTTTGTTTAGACTTCCCTTTGGACGTCCACGTTTTCGACCTGTAATGAGAAATTCAATTAGTTTTTGTATTTACGAGTTTCGTTTTGACAAATTTTAGAAACTATATTATTATTACCACTCGTAGGTACTAATTCAGTTTCAGCCGATTGGTTACGGACAGTGTTGGAAACGTAATCTGAGAATTGAAGCAATTCTTTAAATTGATTCTTATCCACTGTCTCAGCTTCATTTGATGAAGAAATTTCAACTTCTTCCGGTGCTTCCGCTCCTTCCTCCTCATCGAATTCTGATTGTAAATCTTCTTGACTTTCAACCTCCTCGTCTTCATACTCATTACCATCAAATAGAGCATTTCCGATGTCTTCCTGGTCTTGGGCACTGGTTCCAGGAATGGATAATTCTTGACTTTCTTGGGGTTTTGACTTTTGAATTTCTGGGGTAATGAAGGAACTAACATCGTAGAATGTGTCGTCCATTTTTATTTAATCAAAGCTACGAGTAGAAGAGCTAGAATTAGAAAAAACAAATCCAAGTTAAAGTAGAATTTTAAAATATTATGCATAACTAGTTTAACAACGAAAAATTGAATACCAGCTTAAAAATGGTATGAATTCTAAATTGTAATGTGGAAGTTGAAAGAAAGTTCTAGAATTCTAGAAGCCTAGAAGCTCAGCTCAACATATGCTCTGTTAGGTTAGGCTAACTTCGACTATTCTCTTATCAATTTCTATGCCCGAATCCGTCCGACCTATAGTACGTATGTAATGTAAGGTCCAAAATTAGAACTCATTTTCTCTATGATTATTTCGATAAAATCAATAATAATAATATTAACAATTTCTAGCTCCAGTAAGTAAGATAAGAAAGAGAGAGAGCCATTTACAATCACAGTGAAGCATTCATTTCTATCTAACCATAAAAATCCTAGAGTTGACGAATTGAGTACTTTAAATGCACATGAATTTTTATGTCGATCAATTGTCAATTTTCAATTGATTTTTATGACTTCGTACAGTTTAATTTATTTGTGCATTTTCATTTTGAAAAACTCGGCTTTATTAAAAAGTACAGTATAGTATGTAAATGTACCTATAATTTTGTACTTGTGGTGTAAATGTAAACTGTTGTTTTTTTGTATACAGAACAGAAGAGTTAAAAGTTTTGTGGGATTAAAAAACTACACTCACTGCCTACTTTACATATTGTAATTGTAATTGTAATGTTAATTATGGGTTGCACATCCACTTTGCATTGGTAATTGGTATTGCAGTAGTAGCAGTAGGGATTAATATTGGATTTCTTTGATGTTCCTCACTCTTTGGCTCTTTGGAACTTACTAAATTAAATTCTGGAATGGACAAGGAGACCCCAAATTTCCAATCCCAATTTCAATGCTTTTTGTTATATCAATATCAATGTATAAAGCCTAAAGCAAAAAACTAAATCAAACAAACTCTTTTACCACCTTACACTTTTACACTGCACCACTCCATTGCATTGCATTGCATTGCGTTTAACAAATATTATTATTTATTATTTATTATGAGTCGTAACACAAACGCTACTAAAAAATAAAATACTAAAAGATTCTTCTGCATTTGGACGGGACTTCTGCAGTGCATTTATGGAATGGAAGTATATGTACAATTGCACAAAAATGAAACCCTTGAGAACCCTTTTCCAAATTTCAACCCCTCCATTGTTAAATTATTTTCTCTAGATAAGCATAGGCCATGTTGTAGGATTTCCTTTAACAAAGCTTTGCTTTTGCTGTCCTTCATGTATGGATTCATAGCGTAAATTAATATCCAAAAAATAACAAAGAATCAAACTTCAACAAAGCAAAGAACCGCGGCGGTTCTCTCCATTATACAAGTATATTGAATTCTTGACAGAAGGAATTTCAATCAAATTGCAGGTTCTAAATCAATTACAAAATTTTTGAACCACAATGAAATGTGAATCTTTCTCCATTGTTTCATTTCAGCTAAAAACAAGTCCAAACTTTTTACATCAAGAAGTTTAAGTCAATAAATACACGAATTTTATAAATCATTGTTCAGATCTATGATTTACCTACACAGTAGTGGCATAATTTACAGAAAGGCCAATATCAAGCTATTCTTTAGAATCTAAAAATTGAAATAGGTATAAAATTAGTAGGTAAATCAAATGAAAGGAAAAATTTAAGAATTGTAGCGATGGTGTACTAGTATTATAATGCAGTGGAGCTGGATCACTACTAATAGATTCAGATTCAAACACGAACGCTTTTGCTATTTCCTTAAGTTAAAATTAAGTAAACGAACTTATCTTAATATTTCTTAATATGCAAATCTACTTTGATTAAATCTATTTCTACCTGGAATTTTTCAAACTATAGGTTACAAATACAAATTATGCTGGACTGGAGGATTGCCATTTATTTTTAAATTAGTGTTTTGGTTTGGAAGGGACAGTACAGGAATGTCAATGCAGTACTAAAAAAAATAAATGCTATTCAGAATCATAATGTTATACAAGCAAATGCATAAAATGGCTTGACATTTATCCAATTCATAATGATACAAATGAAATTGGTAATGAAAAAACACAAAATACCATTTCATTTACAGTTTGATCAGTTTTTAATTAACAGTGTTGTTTAAGTCTAAGAAAAAATTCTACAAGTTTTTTCTGGTGCATTATTCTTATTGAACTAGATCTTGTGTTTTATCGCTGTCTTAAAATTTGACATTGACCTGAGGACCTGACGCTGAATTTTTACTTCTAAAATTAAAATTTCCTGACCATGTCTCAATACGCTGGTATTTCTGCTAGCTGTCAAATAGACAGGGACCAAGAATACGATCCAACAATTCCTCAACTCCAACAAATCATTCATTTTGAAAAAACAAACCTTGCAGCTATGAAACACGCACTTGGAAATATTAATACCGAACTTGCTCAAATTCGTGCAAAACGTAATAAGCTGGAGAAAGATGCTGAAAAAATCCAGAATCTTAGCCATGCAGATATTGCTCAATGTTATGGATACATTGGACCATGGGTTAAAGAAATTAATTTCATTTGTTCAGCTGCTGGACCAATTGCTAATGATCGTCATCGACAGAAACTAGAAGAAGCTATTATGGAAATTTACAAAGAAGTTGGAGCTTCGTTGAAATATTACAGTGTGATATCTGGAGATTCTCCAGGAAAAACGGGAGCTCCATTGAAAATCAAAGCACCTCAAACTATTGCTCCAATCGCTGCTGATGCAGAAATTGATGAATGGGATGCGGAAGATTCTTTCTCTCCAATCTTGATTCCTTTGGATTGCCCAATTTCTAACAGCAATACCAAAACTGAAAATGGAAAACGTTCTAAATCTAAAATTCAATCCACTTGTTTGCGTAGTGGTCCAGTAATTAATACGCCTATTCGTAAGGAAGCGGATAAACCAGCTGTGGAAATTGATGAGGACGTTGGATCTTGGTTGAAATCTGATGATTTTCTAGCAGATAAGGAACAAAGAATTTCTTCAAAAAATGAAAGTAAGTCGAATACAACGCATAAAAACGTAGCTTGAGTTGGGCTTGCTTGACTAATAAAAACAAATAAATTTGGTTGTACCAAGCTTATTTTGAACAACAGATTAAAAACTAATGCCTAAATTGTGTGTGTATTTCAGCTCCAACGAAATGCAAAAGACGCATTAGCATTGACGATTATGTTTCTTCAAGATCTGCTAAAAAGACTAACGATAACGATCCTAATAAACCTAAATCAAATGATACTGTTCCTCCAATTAATGCTCGAGTTTCTGCCGGTGATAAAAAAATTCGAGGAAAGCATTCTACATCTAAATCTCATTTGGGTAAGCGGACGAAATTCTTACTTGTTTTTATTGTATCTAAATCCATAACCATAACCAAAATGCTCAAAAACGCTTAAAAAAATTTATAGAAGTTCAGATGCAAATGCAAAAGACTCCAATAAGAAATAATTCTGTAAATGCTGTTGCTGATGGTGAAGAAAATTGGTGCAGAAATAATTCTGGTATTTGGAGACTGGAGCATGGACAAATCGAGAAAAAGGCAATGCCAACAACTCCAACTCCAATTTCACAAAATATATCCAAATCTGCCGAGAAGAAACGTAAATTGATGAGAAAATTATTTGATTCGTAAAGTACGAGTAAGTGGAAGTGTACTCTTGAAAATTAGCAAAGATTCCTCACTCACATCCGAAAAATCCATATTATGTATTATTAAGATTAAGATTAACTATAACTATACTGTAGAATAGAACAAACCAATTTTTTTTATTGATTCCATATATTTTAATATGTTACACTACATCTACGTCTACACTAAATAAAAACGATATATAACAATAGTATTTGTATACAACAAATTGATCATCTTTGTTGTTTTGTTTGGTCGTAAGGCAATAAGCACCTAGATTTTCTGATCTTAAGTAGATTTATGGAACATGTTCTCAAAATCAGCCACGATGGATAGTCATACTGTAGTGTAGATAGATACCTCAAGACATACCAATTTAATATTTAGACAGTCTGGACAAATGAATCATCATCATTATCATTCTTAGGCTCAGTTTACAGAAAGTCATAAATAATAATAATTACATGTCACTCGACACTTTGACTCGTACGAGTTATGAATTATGATATCAAGAAGAAAAATAACGCTGGAATAAAGAATGCAATGGGGAGAGAAAATTACAACATTTAATTGTAACCATTGACTTATGAAATTATGTGATTAATCTATCATACAATGCTAGTACATAATCCATTATAAGTCGAACTGTTTATTGACGACGTAGTTTTAATCAATGTTAATCATCATGAGATTTTGAGGATGTTTGAATTAATTGGATTTTGGATTTTGCTTTGATTTTAAAAAATTTTCCATTGAATCTTTTGCAATTTGGATCCAAAAAATCCAAATATATAAATCCTAATCATTAACCAAGATTTACAATACAATGCAAAGGCATTTTTTTTTAAAAATTCAGTTCATAACATCATTCATACATTTGGAATTTGAGCATAACTATTCATATTCGTATTCGCTACAAAATAGGTATAAAATGCAACGGTCAATCTCAGTCATTATGCTAAATAATTTTTTGAAGTGATAGAAAACCATAAATAAATAAATAAACAAAAGAAAAGAGGACTAAATAAGATTTTAGCAAAACTATTTTCGGATGATTATGATTATGATTATATGACTTATAATTATACATCAACTAATTTCTCCAAGACGCCATCAATAAAGCATACAACAAACCATCATATTTCTACATTAAAAGCCCAACGAAAAAAGAATCACATTCCTACAATAACGGAAGCATTAAACTAAATTAATGTTCATTTTTCAATTTTACGATTTTGTTTATATAATAATTATAGACAGCCACAGTCACAGTCATTCGACACTTTGCCATACATTTTGTCTACCAATAAGAAAAGATGCATCAACCAACTCCAATACAATACCCTAATCCTAAATAAAACTTGATAATAAAAGTACCTAAGTATCAGAAAATATTCACTATCACTTCATTATTATTTTTCATTTTGCATTTCCATTTGCAGTTGGCCAGTTCTTACAATTAGTTCTTTACATTTTTCTTGTACCCGAACTATAATTATAATTTCAATTTGCAAATTACTTGGATAATAATCTGGAAAAGATTAAAACATTTAGTTTATTTTTTTTTTGGCTCATCCGATTTCATTGTTGTTTCTGTTTGTGAAAATGCCTAGAGAAAATAAAAGTCCTAAACCTAAAGCCTCGACTTCTAAGGCTTCAAAGCAAGCTGATGTTGTTATTCTGACAATTTTTGAAAATCCGAAAATTAAAGAAAATGAAAATAAGCTCAACGAATTTAAAGAGAAAATCCGCACAATGGATCTAAGGATTAATCATGCCGTATTAGATCGTAAGATTGATCAAAAATCTAAAGAAATCAAAAAGTTTAAGTTGGATTGTAGTGCATACAAGGCAAAGCTGGAAAAGAAATCTTCTTCTAAACTAAAACGGAAAGAACAATTACTAAAGAAAAAGGAATACGCTGAAGACAAGCAAGAATGCTGGAAAAATATTAGACATAGACGTAAAGAAATCAATTTTATCTGTTCAGCTGCTGGAGGAAGGGATAATCTTCGAAATAGCAAGAAATTAGACAAAGCTATTATGGAAGTTTATCATGAAGTGGAAGACTCAATTGAGCCATACGATCCAACCAACCCAAGTATGTTTGAAGAATATGTTCCTGAGTAATCTACGATAGAAGTCAAAGTCAGCAATTGAACAAGCTGAAAGTTTAATTAATCATGCAAATTAAAAATCTCATGGAATAATATAATACAAATATATGATATTAAATTTTTTGAGTGTTTAAACATTAAAAATTGGATTTTTTATTTAAAAGTAGTTAATAATAATACCTGCAAGTAGTAGAAGAAATAAATATTTTAAAACTAAAATGTTATTTTGAGTGTCAAATTGAATTTAAATCAAATTTTTTACAATTTCACGTTGGATTTGAGATTAAAAATTAATTATAGCTCATTAAATACTTTTAGTTTGATTGAACGGATAACTCGAGCATTGCATAACTGTTCTTTATTACATTTTTCGGAAATATCATAATTATAATCATAGTAAACTTAATGATTTTGCACTTGACAAATTCATGATTCATTCAGCTACGAAATCTCTTGTGAGCAAGTAACATCAAATTACGGACAAAGGTATCATAAATACAATTTCACTGGATAATATGTTTGTTTTGTGTTTGTTTTTACACTCGTTTCATTTCATCAAGCTTATTTATAAATTCATAGATTCTTGTCCACTTACTTTGTAAGAAAGAACTAATCAATAGATTTTCATTATGCGTTTAACGTCATAAGTCCAAGATTTATCTAAATTATCTGGAAAACAACATGTAATGGATTTGCATTATTATTGTACATGTTTTGAGCAAAGCTGTAGCTAAATCCAACTATTATTTTTAATTATTTCATTCAAATAGAAAAACTTCTTTCTTAGAATGTTTTAATTGTAAATGTTTTTTGCTTATGTTAGGTTAGTTAATTTTAGCGAGTTAATTTTGTTGACAAACAGACAGTGATAGGATCTTAAAAATAATATTTTCAGATGACCTTTG
>JAQGCY010001477.1:0-10530 GCA_034700645.1 Xenylla mediterranea
TCAATGCTACCCTCAAACCACCAAATGTACGATTTTAAAATGTAGAACCAATTAGAATTAAAGTGTAAAACGAATATGTGCTAAGTTCCATCATGAAAATAATTTAATTTTAATAATTTTAAGCCTAATAAATATTCAAGATAAATTTTTCACCTTTGTTTTCCTAACTGACTTAAGTTATAAGTTCAGTGTCATGATATGCTAATCGTAGCAATTCGATATGTTAAGCTCTTATTACAATCTCTCGCAAGAACCTGGTTTTTGGTTCCCAATGACTTATTAACTTCGATTAAGTTCATCAGACCGTTGAATGTTACAAATCCTAACCCACAACATTTTCCAACGGTATAACATTCCCCACCCATTGTCACAACCCCAATTATTTTCCTACTCATTGAATTTAAAACTAGCTCGGGATTCGGAGTAAAAATATTTTCTATTTCTTCGTTGAATTTCCGTCTTGCTTCTGTTGAATCGTAAAGCTCAATACTAGAGTCATTAGGCTCATCGGATTTCCTTAGTTTTTTTCTCTTCTTTCTTAAATACGCCATGTATTTCTGATGTTTTTGCCGGAGAGTCTTTCTTAGTTTTTCTGCCTCATTATCTCCTAGAGGTGGTTCTTCGTAAATTTCTTCATTTTTTGAGAGCCAAGACATATCAGATTCCGTTGGTAAGCATATTAATGAATTGCGGGTGATTTTACCCTTTCCCACAATTCGAACTTTAACACCTACTAAACAACTATCCCTCTCTGAACAATTAAATTCTAATTCAACCCCATCACTTTCATCTGATATCTTATTTCTCAGTTGTTCTAACACTGTAAATTCTCTAAGAACCCAATTGCTTTTAATCGAAAGTATGGATGATGTATTTTGCCATAAGTGTAGCAAAATTTTCCAGTCAACTTCAAAAGGAAATGGAGATTTAAGCTTTATAAGATTTTGCCTTTTGTCTGGAGGAAATTTAAAGTAAGACTCTTTCGAACTTTGGCCCTGCAACGTGTCTTCAACAATTCCGGCTTTTGAGTCTATTCCTAGCAGCGTTTCTGAATGAACTGATCCAAATTCAAAAGCTTGGTGCAATGCGTCACGAATACCGTAAGTTCGAACACAACTAACAATTAACAAACAAGATTTTAAATCTGTTTTAGCTCAGTGTTTAGGTTCACCAATATAAAAATTAAGTGTTGAATAGCTCACCGGTAGGACAGATTAATCCAAAATGACATTGCCCAACCAGCAGGCACTATTAAATCCCAACCATGGTTAGACTGATTTACAAGAATAATAGGAACTTGGTTTTCATCTTTTCCAAGTTGCAGTTCCGAACCTAGGAATAATAGATTAGTATGATCAAATTCTGAAGAATAATAAAATTGACTAACTATTTACCAGGAATTAGTAGTTCTCCTCTTCGTCTGCTGAATTCCAAGTCCGACATCTTCTCATCCGTCGATCGTTTTCTGATTAATGGATCACACAAGTGCACATCTTTTGAACGCACAAATTCATCTAATAAATTCCAAACGATTTCAGGATCCTCAGTGTTTTGTTTCTGAGCCTTATCCTCAGCTTTTGCTCGTTTCTGAGGTAGAAAAACCCTAGGATCTCTGACGACTAAAGGCAAAACAATATTTGAAGGAACTTGGGTTGTATGAGACAGCATCTCCCATAAATGAAATTGCATTTGTTGAATTTTAGGATACTTCTGGAAATATTCATGTGACCAAGAATCCCCTTCATCCTCACATCTGGAAATCAGTTGAAGCATATCCTTGAGGATCATGGTTGATTGCGGTCCAACAATTTGAATTCGATTTAGTGCTCCTTCCAAGTCTGTAATTTGAATATGTGTGGAGCTCCACTGTGGTCTTTTGGTTAATTTTTTAGGCAAAAGTTTTACTTTATCAGTTGACAGTTTATCACTCAATTGGGGTTCAATTGGTTCTTTCTATAAAATTACAAGAAGAAAGTTGAAGATTTCGTAAATTGTAAGTAAGGAAGGGTTAGGTTGCCTTACTATTATATTCCAGGGTTCCGGATCCAGTTCAAAAATGTCAATTAACTCCTCCAAAACTTCTGATTTAAATGCAGGATGTAACCAGACCCAAAGTATAGATTGAGATTCTTCGGATGGATTTTTGGTTAACCACATAAATCTTACTTGACCAATAAACCCAAATGGATACTCAGATTGCTTAAAAACATGCAAAGTTCCTTCACGTCGACCAAGTGTAAAATAATTCGCTCCAACGCTTAATTTGTCAACTTTAGAACTCGTAATTAATTTAAACTTGTCGCATATGAGCTGGAAGGGTCCTTTGATTTCCATACAAGAGTAAAATGAAATATCTCTCATTGCAGCAAAATTACGAAATGCACGATATATGGCACGGTATCCTTTATCACAAGGAGCAATTGGAAGCTTGTATCCCCATTTATTTTCCATGTGGAATCTATCAGAAACAGATACAAAGGATTCAATCATAACAATACTTCCAACAGAATGACTCCTGACTGACCTCTTGGCATGCCAAATATGTGTTTCCAACCAGTTTCCATTTTTCCTTTGTCTCCTATTATATTCCAGTAGTAAATTGGACTTTCTTCTTCTATACTTTCTACTAGGTTTCTTAGGCTTTTTACTGGGTCCACCACTACTTTTGGACAATTGACTGAGATGGGTTGCTTGGAGTCTTTTAGGTAATCGCTTAACATTATGACTCACAGCTCTTCGTCTCATATGCTTTGGAACATGTTGGAAGGCCAGACCTTTGGAAGTTACACTGCTTGATGCTTCTATAATACATGCAATAATGAATTCAACAACTAAAGTAAAGTCATGATCCCAATTTATTTTATAGCTTTTATTGGATATTACTATTGAATACTTACGAATTTGTGATGATAATGCAATGATTTCTTGGGCTCGGGCTGCTACAAAACTTCGAACAGATATGGAATCAGCGCTGGGCTCAATTTCAGCATCTTCTACCTCATCAATTTCCATTTTCAAAACAAAATGAAAACCCAGTCTCTCAAATCTCAATTATTAGCATTATCAAATTAAATTAATTAGATTAATCACGTTCCCAATTAATTTAAGAAAGTGGTACAACCGGTACTGTACTGATGACTTAAGAAACAAAACAAATGCACATGGAGTATGAGTTTCCCATCCAAAACTCACATGTCCGTAGTCAATTGTCCAATGCCTCAGCCTCAACCAGAAATCCATGAATGAGCGTCATCCACCCTTATGCAGCTGAAATTATGAGCAGCTTATAACAATGACAAAATTTCATCGTTCTTATTGTTGTCTTAATTAATTCAATGATTGACCATATTCATATGTGATTTGCGTGGTACATGTACATTTGACAGTTTATTTTCATAATTCATTGTTTCATAAATTAGGTATTATACATTGTTGTTTTGTCATTCATTATTGTTTTACATATTATTATTATTAATTAGATATTTTGAGTACATACATTTTATTTATTTAGCTAATTGTTGAGTATCTCCAGATGATAATTTCTTTGCCTCAGGAGTAGGAGCAGCTTGAGCAGTAGTTGCAGTTGCACCAGCACCAGCTTGTGGAAGCTGCTCTTCCTCATGCTCATCTTCATCTTCAAACTCATTGTTCTTTAAATGGTCTGTTAGGCTCGGACTTCTAGAAATTAACGTACTCATTCCTTGTTTTTCAGCAGCAGCTTTAGCCGTAATGAATCCACTTTTAATAAATGCTCCACCTTTAATCTTCTGCACAACAGTTCGAAGAGTTGATGTTTTAAATTTTTTAAGCTTTTGTTTCCGTTGACGTGATGTTTCCTCGTGTTCCATTTCTTCGGTTTCATATAAAATATCAAATAATGCTCGTTTAAATTTTTCATCTTCAAGAGTATCATCTTCATCATAATCAAAATTTTGATACTGAATCCTCTCTTGAATATATTCCACCAACTTTAATCCTCTTGGGCTTTGCTCTGGGGCAGTTGATACTCCCATAAAAACCCAAGCAAGGGCAGCTCCAAGTCTATCCTTAGCTAGATTAAGGTAAAATTTGGCTAAATTTTGTTGATTGAAAGGCATCAAAAATAGGTTTATTACTTACTCATATGGGGATCAGCCTTCTTAAACGCTTCATAGACCTGATGAAGTGCAACAGTTTTATCTCCAGATGGATCATCTTTCTCAATAACGGCTGTACTAGCACCAAGTTCGTTAACTAATACCGTCAAAACTTCGGTGGCAAATTGAGCACGATCTTCATCTAACTGAAGTGCTAGTTCATCAAAAAAATGACCTGTGATTCCTTCATCAGCAATATTAAATATTACTGAATAGTCCAGCATTGACCATTCTGCATACACTCCAGTTTGTTTTGATGCTGCATCAGTGAGTCTTGTGATTTGTTCCTCGGATCTTTCAGAAAATATTTCTTGCATTGTTTTAATAAATGTTCCAAGTGTAATTGAGCCTGGAGGTAAGTTGGCTTCCACTGATTTTTGGACCAAAGCATTAATAACAATCCTGATTTCAGCTCGTAGTAAATGATATACAGCTTCATCTATTTTTCCTTCTAATATGTTAAGGAATCGGGAATATTGGGTGTGAATTTCTTTGAAATTTCGACATGTTTCAATTAAATTATAAGTCCAATCCATTCTTTGCACAACAGAGGGGTAGCTTTTCTCAAAGTAATTCGTGAAGAAAGTCACGAAATCAAATATTATTGAGACTTGCTGCTCTTCTTCTTCCGGGTTTTCATTTGAAGTTTCGTTATCTTCTCCTTCAAGCATTATTTCGTGGTATTCTGCATACCTTTCTAATTCTTGGATTCTTGTTTCCCAAATGTTCTCAATTAAAATTGATATATCTCGATGGACAAGTTTTCTAACACGAATTCTTCCTTCATATTGTAAATATTTAGGAATTTTTTCATCTGAACCAAGACCTGAATAAAGTTTCCTCATGGTTAGATTTTTTAATAATCTATCAAAATCACAGTGACATTACCCGTGATGTATTCCGGAGGACCCGGAACCTTAGGAGCGCTAAGTTCTTCAACAAGCTTTTTAGCAATGTCATCAGATGATTTTCCATCAATCATTTTTTTCCACTTTGTTAAGCCACCTTTTTATGTAAATGTAAATAATTTTCAGCAAAATGTCATAAAAACAAGAAATGCAAAGTACAACTAATTGCTATACCTTCAATTAGTTCTGCCAAATTCATCCAACTAGGTCGAGGAGTTAGTTTGACTTTCATTTCCTCAAAGCTTTCCCCCAGTGTAGTATATTCTGTATCTAACTTAATAATTTGTTCTTCGAAATGTTTAAGTTGTGATGTTTCGTGTTCAAACATTTCAACACAATGAACACTGTCGTCCTTTGTATCTTCAAGTAATGTTTTCAGATCCTCAAGATCACATCGTGGGGTGACTTCTTTATATTCTTCTTCCAGAGCAGCCAATCTAAAACAAAATAAATTAGAATAATCAATCTGTAAAGCATAATCATACTATTATTGGCTATTTTTAAGTACTTTGCTTCAAGTTCGTCAAGTGTCTTTGTGGTGGATTCCAAAGAAGCATTTAATATCATTGGATCATCTAGAAAACATGGAATGTATTTTTTTCGTTTCGTCACACTAAACATAAAATTGCAATAACCCACCCGTAGTAATTATCTGCTCTTCCTGTTCAACATGTTCTTCTTCAACTGGGACATATGCCTCATCGACTAAAGTTCTTGGTGGCATTCCAAGTTTCTTTCTTAGATCATTTATTTCTACCATCAGCAATACTTTTTGATCTTCTGAGTCACGCCGTAAATCATGTTCTTCACTAAGTGAGTTTTCCAGCCTGAAATATAAAAGGATTCGCTCATAAAATTCTCCGCAAACACGAATTAAAACTTTTGTATATATTTATTGTTTACCGATTGAGAATGTCGGTCATAGTATGAATAGCAGCATCTTGTTTATCAACGTATTTCATCAGTGTATAGCACTGCTTTTCAGTGTCACTTAATTGTTTCATTCCTTCGAAGTGAAGATTGTCCATTCGAATTTCCAATTCCTTTTGAGCATGGGTAATACTTTTACGAACTGAGTTGGCTTCCTTGAGTTGTTCTTCTCTGGTTAAAGTTAAATCATCATAGTTCATTTTTATTTCATGTAGCAAAGGATTAAGCGCATCAAAATGAAGAATCAACGCTGAGAATCCTCGTCTATAAATGGTTAGACGTCCAAGGAGTTTATCTTCTGACTCAACCATGTTTTCATGAGCTATCCGTGCCGTAACATCTTCTTCACCTTCATCTAGCCCAATAATATCATCATACAGCCAAGCCATATCATACAACGGAACAGAGCATCCCATTCTGGTCAATTCGTGCTTGATCTGATGGTCCAATTTCTTCAAAAATGAAGACTGGCTAACCATTGCAGCTGGTCTTTCCTACATTTTTAAATCACTTTCAGCCTTGGAAATCAAGTTATATTCTTAATTAATATAAACTTACCATAATATCATGCGAGAACGGACTAGTAGCAGTAATTTTTCCAGTTGCTTCTCCCTCATCGTCCGCATCTTCAAGAATAACCTCCTCAATTGGTTCTAAGCAACTAGGAATCACTGGTCCTACTTTAATTCCAAAAGCTTTCTCCGTCATTCCATCATCTGAACATCCCTCAAGATATTCCAAATACTTCTGTGTTACTCCTCCCATTAAATGCCCCATCCATACTTCCTCCTTATAAAGGCCCGATTTTTTACCAACATGCTTTCTTACTGATTGTTCGGATAATCTGCGGCTTTGTTTAGATTTAACAGGCTTAATCGAAATTAAAGAAGGCTCTTCTTCTTCATAGTAATCAAACTCCCCTTCATATTCGCCCATTTCTTCCTCGAAGAACAATGAGCTAGCACGGTGACTCGCGTTATAAGATTCCATTATGGCTTCAGTGATTTTTACAGGAATGTTCCTGATTTTGGAAATACTTATATTTGCCCGAATGTAAAATAGCTTTAATCTGATCTTTAAGATAAATAACCCAGATGGAATGGGCAACAGAAATGAAAGTTTTTTGTTCCGGTTGCAAAACGAGATCAAGTTTAGTTCGTAAACATATATAGTTGCCATGACTGTTATATTTTATCTCTCGACTTCATATTCATTGAAAACAAAAGAAAACATATATAAACTTAAATTTTTCTGTAATTCATTTCCAAATTTTAATCCAAATCACTATAAACATTCTAAATTCAACTATAAGCGATCAGAGAAAAAATGTCGCAAGAATCAATTGATGAAGTTGAGGTATTAAACAGCGAACTTGCTAGTATTGAAGAACTTAATGTACCTCCAGATGAAGAGCCTGAAGAAATTGAAGATCCATCACCATCAGATCGATATGGTCCTCCTCCTGACAATAATACGGGTAACCCCAATTATATATTTGAACCTCGTGATACCGATAGTGGTAAGAACACTAACTGCTGTACAAATACAATACTGATTTATTTTGCATTTTTAGTTAAACAAAGAGAACATGATTGTAACGATAATGAAAATCCAATGGAAATTTGGTATCCAAACGAGTATGATCCAACTAGTCTAGCACCAACTTACTCAATGGGTAGGAAATTGTAGCATTTTTTCTTAAAAATACTAAAAATTTATGTTATCTAAAGATAAACCATTACATTTTCTTATTTTCAGTTTCTTTCTGTCCATTTCTGGGGAAGTGCTGCTTTTTTCCAATGAACTTCATTCCACCTCATAAATGTTCTACTTGCTATGAGGAAGATGTAGTCAAGCCGAAACCTGTAAAAAAGTTCATTCCAGCTCCAATACCAATTGCTTTAAAAGAGAAACCGGCTCGGACTTCACTGCATAACCCACCGCCACCTCCTATTGAAAGAAAAGGTATGCCAACAGATAAGGAAAAAAAGTGATCTTGATATCTTTGATCTCTCTCAAAATTCTAATCTATATTTAATGTTCTAAGTTAAAGCTATTGAGCCTGCACCTCAAGGAAGATTCATCTCAACAAAAACTGAAGTCGTAAAAAAGGATGATAAGGTTGTGACCCGACCCAAAGTAGAAGAAAAGGCTGTGGTCCGAACCAAAGCAGAAGAAAAAGCTGTTGTCCGAACCAAAGCAGAAGAAAAGGCTGTTGTCCGAACCAAAGCAGAAGAAAAGGCTGTGAGCCGACCCAAAGTAGAAGAAAAGGCTGTGAGCCGACCCAAAGTAGAAGAAAAGGCTGTGATTCGAACCAAGGTAGAAGATAATGCTCCGGTTCGACCCAAAGTAAAAGATACGGCTCCGGTTCGACCTGTTGTGGAGGAAACTTTCAGAGAGGAACACAGAGAAGATAAAACCAAATACACAGAAGAAATTTCCAAGGAATTTGATTCACATGCACGTGGATCCAAACAAGAAGTAAGAAAGAGACCGTCTGAGTTGCTTTCCTCACGCCAAGTTGTAAATAGCGGTATAGATATGGCTCTAATTAAGAAAGAATCCCTTGAAGCATTTAAAAAAGAGTATAAAAATTTGGCACCTGGAATTGAAGGAATTAAGACCTTAGTTAATGAAAGATCAAGATCAAAAACTAAGACTGGCCTATTGGATTTTGTTGATTATTTCACTAAGAAAGATGGTAAGTGTCTCTAGACTTATAAATGTATAAATGAAAAAGACACTGTTTCACTCGATTCATTTTCTTTTCTCCAGGAACAAAATATATTGGAATGCTTGAACAATACTTTATTGAATTTTATGAAAAAGCAAAATCTGAAATACAGTATGCGTCAAGGAATAATCCAGCAATTGCAAAGAAAGCTGAAATTGCAAAACAAATTATTTCGGACACGTATAGGGTATTATAAACATACATAGTTTCTTAGGATGAGCTAAATCAATATGTATTCTGAACTAAATTGTGATACAAATTTTCATTATTTCTGTAGATTGTTCAAGTAGAAGATGAAAAAGAAATACAAGAGTATGATTTTCCAAAATTAATAGAAAAAGACCTTAAAGTATTTGGAATTAATTTGTCACAAAAAGTTGCCCAAATTGAAAAGGTAAACTCGTAAGCGAAGTGATTTGCCTAAACTATACGTATTAGCATTTTTTTATGAACAATTCAGCTAATAGTTTGTCTTTGGATAGATACACAATTATGCCACTCAAATGGTTTTATTTTGGGTAAAACAGCTCGATGAAAACAAACCTATTGACCCAATGAGTATTTATCATACTGGAACCGAACTTATGGCAGATATCATGGTCATAATTTACTCCATTTATGCAAAACTTGCAGATTTTTTTGTTCAACTTGTAACACAACCTACACAAAAGCAAGTAGATGTTTACACACTCGAATTTTTTGTAAAAGCATTTCGAAAGTAAGACAAGTAAAACTTAAATTATAAAATTAAATCTTACAGTAACGACTAATTTTTACTCTTTTAGTCTTGTAGATGGAATTTGTGATGAAATTGGATCAATTGGTGAAAGTTGTGGCCAAATAATGATACGAATACAAAATTTACCCCGTGCAAAGGTGGTTGAAGTAATGACCAATTTATATAAACAAGTTAATTATGCACATGTGAGTATGTCCCGAGCTATGGAGAGCTTAGCTCCTGCTATTCAACTTTTTTATGTACGATTTACCCTTAATCGTGAAAATAATCGACAAAGGATTCTCAAGGCCAGAGCTGAAGATTACAAAACCAATAAAGCTGCTAGATCTCCTTCTGGAAAACAAGAAAGAACCTATCAACCTCAGTAATGACAATACGGAAGTAGTAAATCTTACAAATTCAAAATTTTAGGTCAGTATTCATCTTGATTTGAGGAAATAAAAGCAAATATTATTTTAAATCCAAAGTTTACGAGATTGTCTTTAATTGCTTTTAATCCACTATTTGTACAAAGTTTCTCATATTTACATAATTTGTTAGCCTTAAGCAAATGCCTCTTTACACACCGACTAAAAGTCTACCTTAAAAATTGATTTCAGAATTGGAAATTTTGTGTTTTCGGAAAAAGTTCTTAAAAATTTGGCAAAGGTTATTAACATTCATCAGGGTTACGTTGAGTTAAGAAACTGATAATTGGAAAGCTCCTTCGTAACCCCATGCATATTTCTCGATCAATGAAAAGACTGTTTGCTTTCACTCTGAGCTCATCTTCTAAACAGGCTTTGATTTTCTGGAGTTGCTGGTGAGATGATTCAATTTCTAATAATTTGCGTTGAAGTTGTTCCAAAACTTCATTTCCATCCGCAATTTCTTGTGCTAAGTAATATTGGGCTTCATCCTTACACAATTCAATGTCTGCTCGATGAGTCCGTTTTTCAAATCTTGTTTGAGCAACCTTTGAATAGAAAGATAATAATAAAATAAAAGACGTGCATATTTTATTTAATCCTTAGAGTATATAAATATAGAGGGAAGATATGGCCCAAAAAGTTCTGCAATGGGATTAGCATGGAGTATAGTAAA
>JAQGCY010001478.1:0-10526 GCA_034700645.1 Xenylla mediterranea
CCATACTATGGGATTGTGGATGGTTTTATATTAGTTTATGGAACTTATAGCAGGAGCTCATTTGACTTAATTGATGGGATTAAAAAGGATATTGATAAGCATAAGGAAAAACGAGAGGTGCATAAATAAAGGGGCAGTATTTGTGCCTTAAGTTCAATCTCGATTTTGCTAATTCCATTTCTTCGAATTTTTATAGATTCCAATTGTTGCAATTGGGATAAATTGGTCTCAAAGTCAGTCCATAACTCAAACCTCAGTTTTCAAAAAACGTGAAGTTGATCCATCATTTGTAATTGGTTGGGCTACACGAGAAAAATTCCGTCATTTTGAAGTTGAGCCGGAGAACAGGAAATCATTAGTTTCACCTGTTAGTTATTTAGCAACAAAATTAATACCACCACCACAAAAACCTGCATTTAGTGCGCAATTAGGTGGATTTGTTAGTGGAAATAAATTAAGTAGTACTAAACAGCAACAGCCCTTGAAAGAATCGTAATGTTTGACAATTTGACAAAACAACAATCTCAACGCAACAATGCAAGAAAGACTGATAAGAAACAGCACAGATAGAATCGGCAAATTCACAATGCAAATGCAGAATGCAATACCAAAACGCCACGAATGTTCCAACAACTACTAATCAATCTTACCAAAAAATCTAACTAGCAATTTCTATCAACCATACAAGCTTACAACTATTTCATGATTTTGAGCAACTTAATGTGCAATAATTTAATTTTATACTTTTACCGTAACTGAAATGGTTGTTCAATCTCTATTAACAGTATTAGGTTAGAAGGTTACATATATTTTTACGATTTTCTTTGTACGTGTTACACAAAATGTGAATAATGTGATCAAAGCACCTACCGGATCGGATCCCTTAGAAAATTACCATTTGAGTGAAATTGCATGTCAGTTCCGTCCGACTATCGATAGTTCCTTTTGTGCTGCAAATTTCGTACTCGGATGCGGACCTGACAGGTGTTTTGAATACATTTGTGCCGTACATTTGCGAATAAGTTTTAGCTTCAATTACCAAAAGCAAACTGTAGTTACCACTATTTTAACTTTTAACCTGCCGAACTTTTAGCATTTTTATATTAACAAAGTGAACAATAAAGCAACATACTTTGAAAATCTTTAGTGGAAAAATGTCTTTGATTGTGCATTTTTGGAGTACCGGAGAAGTAAAGAGGATAAGAAAGTATATTCAAACCTCCAATAAGTAAGGAAAAGGAAGGACGCTTTTTGTTCTTTGATTCTCATACAAAATTCTTAATCAAAATGCAAATTGACAGCCAGACCAGCAGTTAGGATAAGTTTGTAACTAAAGGAATTATCTTACTGCAGAATAGGAGTAGGAATTAACGCAATAAAATTTTTATAGTAATATAGAAAGAATACGATAGAAAAATCATATCAGTGAACCAAATTGATCAACAAAGTTCCTTTCCTTGTTTCATTTTCACGGCCAGGATTTTCGTCCTTATCAGTAAGATCAAAAACATAGTAGGAGTCTCGTAGTTCAGGTTATGAAACAATACTTAGAAATCAGATCGAATTCAAAAAATTCTTTAAGAAGACATAAAATGGACCAATTTCATATACAGCAAGGGAAAGACATTTGATTCAGTGGGTAACAGTGGCATGTCAAGTGTCGTGTAACTGGAAATAAAAAAAAATTCCATCCGTACACTTTCATTTATTTAGAATTGTTTCTAGATTTCTTAGTTTACAAATAAACGAGAGTCCATTGTAATTTTATAAACTACATTTAAAAAAAAATTAAATATCGTTTCTAGTTGCGTTTCATAACAAATAAATAAATATTTTATTGTATAAAGTTTACTAAAGACATTTCTATTATTAAGCGACGAAAAAAATTATGGTTTTAAGTACTCAAAAGAAACTATCTTTACTATTCTGTCTAAAAAATCTTTTAACTTTTTTCATTCGAACGCTTGCACTCCCTTCAGGTTCGCTACTTGTTCTCCGATGAATCGGCGATGGATTGTTAAGATTTGACTCCGTACTGCTTGAACGTCTCCATAATTTCACGCTACATGTAAAATCTTTTGAAGCCTGCAGACAAAAACGAAATCAAAAATTTTAATCTCCATATATTTTTAGCCGGACAAGTTGACTCCATTTGAATTGCAATTGGTAACTTTGTCTCCAGTTGCTTTAAATAAATGATTTGTTTGTATAAAAACACTTACTTTGTTCATTGTCTCTAAATGCTGTTCAATCTTTTCTTGCGCTAACTGAAGTTCATCTAAGAAACTATGATTTTTCGGTGTTACTTTGAGTAACCTTGAAAGAAGTAAGGGATATCTGGTCACACGTTGAACTGGCACCTAAAGAAGAAAAACAAATCCAAGATAAATGAGAGAGCAAAATGAAATTTATAGATTAGTAATTAGTATGCAAACAATTGTCAAGTTTGTGCACATATAGAAGATCAAGATGCTCCAATTGATAAGTTCAAGTCCAGCCAAAAACTGTCAGACATGTGTAGATATGTTAAAATTGATTCATATGAACTCCTACTAATTCAGTCAAACTCTTATCGTCATAATACTGCACCCAGTTTCAATTTCAAAGTTAAGGTTTGGCATTTAGCACCGGAATTGTATGCAACTAAAACCCTCACGCTTTCGTAGAAAACAGCATTTAAAAGTCGAATAAGCAAACAAGTCGCTTCCATTTCTTGCAACTTGAGTTTAACTTAATTACTAAAACATAAACATGTATACTACTAAGTTAACAATTAAAAAAAAATTTATTATGGTTATGAACCTTGCTTTAAGTTTAAACGTGGATAATAAACCGTCGCATAAAATATATAAAGTAGTTCGATCTTCTTTGTATTCAGTTTTTAGTTTCAACTTTTAAGGTTTATCCATTCCATATATGTAAAAATGTTCTTTTGTCAATATTTAGTATGAGAAGGTGAGATCTGTAGATGAAAACTGTGAGCTAATTTTCCAATTTCCAAGATCATATTGCGTAATATTGAATCTTTAAATCGGGGTGAATAATTCGCGTTAAGAATTTATGACTTAGGTATAGCGTTCGTATCAGTGTCCATTTAAAACTCAATTAAAAAATATCTATCATGTCTTCTTCTCTTTATATTTGTAAGCTTTACAATACGAAGCATGATGAAATTGAAAAAGTGTGTTGGTCTTGTCTTGCTGATTTAAATAGTACGAATCACATTAAAATAAAACCTTAAAACCTTCACAAACATTCATTCGTTCATTTTGTATGTGTTTGCTTTATGTAAATATTTGTAGATATTTCGCAACTGTTCGTGTTACAAACACCGTTAAAATTTTACATTTTGCAGTATACATAATCCAATTAAATTTTTTACTCACCATAAGAAATGCAGGTAAATTCATCCGTCTCAATGCAATATTTTCCATTTGGGAAACACGTAAAAATATACGTAATAATTCTTTTTCCTTTTCAAGTTGTGTTAATAGAGCACCAGCAGATGCCTGGAACGAAAAAATTAAATATTTTTTGTAAAATTAACGGAAGCCAAACAAAATACCTAACGAAATATAGCAACTTAACGGGTTTTTTGTACTTTACTTATGTGCTACTACCTACTAAAAATTTCACATTATTATGTAACATTTTTAAGTACTGCTTTGTTTTCTGTCATGTCCACTTATAAAAAATTAATTATAAAGGAAAGAACAGGAACGAACAGCATGCACGCTGTACATGAATTTTTATGTTTTCTTTCTCTTATGTTATGTCATATTCAATCAAACAAGCATCGCATTTACCCATTTACGACTTCGAGTAGTATCACATTAATGCTACTTTATGAATTTTTGTCTGATGGCAATTACTGCTATAAACACCCAATTTAAAGAAATTATCGTTTTTTTACTCTTGTACTTATAAATCGTTATTTGAGAAAGCCGAATGCATAGAAATGTCAATTATTTATTACTCGCAATTTTTATGTTCATAATCATAATTGAATGGGTCACTTTTGTTTGGCGTCGCGTCATAAAAGAATACTTGTAAGGCTTTCACTAATGCTTTGCTTAAGCGTGTTACTTACAATTATAATTATGATAGCAACCAAGCGGAAGTTTGATACTTAATTACTATGTACTTTATAAATATTTTTTCTTACCTGTCTCAAACAATAATTTTCAAAAACACTCATCATTTTTTCACCAATATCTAAAAATATTTTCCCAACATTTACACCGTTCAAATCCAAATGTTTCCGATCCACTTCATCAATTGCATCTTTAAACATTGAGCTCAACTCTTCATTTATTCTTACAAGTGAGCTAACATTTAGAAATATTCCATCCAATTGTTCTTTTGTTAATAAGCCTGCCGTTTGTATGGGTGAATAAAATTCATCAAGAATTATACGTAAATCTCTTCCATATTTTAATTCAGTCTCATATATCTCAGTTATGATTTCCTTCCGTTCATTTCGTTTACGATGACAAGAGCGACAGATGGATGAACAGGGTGGTGGCTGATTTATATAATTGTCTGTAGCAGATGAAGAATTCTCGTCTTCTGGTGGATCTACAGAATGTGTATTACAATCTTGACATAGTCGAAATCCAGATTTCAAGGTAATTAATGAACCAGACTCGGAGCCAATCCCTGAATCATTTCGTTCTATTTCAATTGATTTACGATTTGTTGATGATGATAGGTGTCTTGTGGTCTAGAGAGTAAAGACAAAAACATAAACATCATTAAGAAATGAACTGTTATTTCCAGTTTTTTATGTATATATACAATTACACATTGAAAACATTGTAAATAACGGTATGAATCAACATCCACAATTACAAATGTTTAATTGTTGCACATTGACATTCCTACGACTGATTAACTAGCAAAAAATCTACTTTAGCATTTTACTTGTTTGTTATTTATGATTCGTGTACATGGTAGTCGATGTCATTAAAAAGTAGTCGCTACCAAAATTGTTTGCTCTTTACACTCTCTCTCCCTTTGACATGACATTTCACATTTGAATTTGATCAAGTGTGTGAAAACTCAAACTCAGCATGGAGCAAATAGTTCACTAGTCAAACGATTTCTGTCTTTAGATTAGAAAGGTCGATAAATTAAAATACTCGAATAAATATTTTCCAATGCCAATGCAATGCACTAATGAAATGAATTGAGAACAAAATCTAGACTGGTTACTAACTGTTAAGTGTTCTCCGCAGGGAAATTCGTGATAAATTGAAATGAAACAACGCTTTATGGTTGTGGCTATGAGACATTATTGATTTAGTGAATTATAGTTATACAGATAGTGAAATCTACTTTACTTTTACGCCTTTCTTTTTGAATTTCCAATTTATTTAGATTTGATTATTATTAGCATTACAATTAAATGATTCACAATCCACATGCATGATTTGATTTGATTTGATGAGTTAATCAGTTCGTCATGGAATGGATCAAGAAAAAAATGAAAGTATTGTTTAGTACAGTTCTTTCGATTTGATTTTGACTTACATTTTGCTTCTGCTGCCGTTTCTGTAAAAGACTTTGATCCAATTGTTGTTGTCCACCACTACCTCCTTTAGCTACTCCATTACTATGATTCAATTGATCACGAATTGATTCAAGTACAGATAGAATTTCATTCCGGGATGCACCATCCAAAAACCATTTGTTGTTATTACTATTGGAATTAGGTCCTCCATTTGTACTTGTACTATTACTAAATGTATCAGAATAAATTGGATTGCTTGAATCAGAATCATTGATTTCTTCATAAATTGGTTCAGAATCAACGGAACTATTTCTAATTTTCATTGAATCTAGAAATTTCCCACGGGCCATATCCATTGTTTCGTTTACAAGTTTATTTAAACGATAATGACTGTCATCCATGATCATAGATGAGTTTCCTGTCCCGTTCGTAGTTGTACTGCCTGTACTACTAAGACTGTAATTTTTTTCTGAGTTATAATCTTCCTCAACTCCACTCGATGAGTCAGAACCCGTAGAATTAATTTGAACTTTTGAAATATAGGTTGAGTAATCTTCAGGTGAAGAGGATGAGGTTGGAGAATGAGATGAGGATAAATTACTAGTGGATTGTAAATTCAAATGAGCTAATTTCTCATTGAGTTCATGTAAAAGTGAAAGTGAGCGCGTGGAATGTGTCTCTAAAAGATTTGGATCTGATTGACTAAGATTTTCGTTCAAAGGAAATTGCGACTGTGGCATCGGGGCTGCTGGAGTTTCTTCAGGAATAATGGGTGATGGATGGATTTCTTCGGATGAAATGCTGCTTAAGCTTAATCGTTTTGTAATTCCGTTGAATAATTTACTTGTTCCACGAGATATACTACTTGCGAGTAGGTTCGTTGTAGAGGCTGCTTTCTTCATTGTTGACGAAGTTGAAGGTTCAAGACTAGGTAAAATCGGTAATGGGATGAGGGGTAGATCCATGGATATTTTTGGCAGTAAATGTATAGGCGGTCCCGTACTAGGCAGTGGAGGTGGTGGCAAGTCAGGCTCTGTTCCACTATCACTATCTTGTTGGGACTCTGAAAGAATATTCATTACATCGTCATAAAGTGGCTCATCAATTTCTTCTTCTTCTTGAATTGGTGGAATTTGGGGTAGGCCTGTAGCTGAACCAATGGTATAATCGTAAAAAATGTCTTCTTTCTGAGCTCTTTCAAAATTGTTAATTGAAACAGTCATATTTGCAACACCAACGTCGCTATAAACACTTAAATTGTAATCATTTTCTCCATTACTATTGCTGCCATTACTAGCAAGGGAAAGTGGACGCCGAGGAGAGTTGGAGTTGGAAGAATTTGGCGGTGGTAATGCTGGTGGAATTGAAGATAAAATAGACTCTATACTTTCTTGATTCACATCATCATAAAGTGGTTCCTCGATATCAACATTTGCATTGTCGTTCTCAATTAAATTACTGCTGCTTATGTTTATTGGGTCAACAGGCTCCTGACTCGTCTTCGTCGTACCATCATCAGCGTCATTATTATTGTTGATGATGAGAACAACGGATGTTGATTGAGGACGCTCATTTAAAATGTCTGTAGATGCATAATGTGAATTTTCAGCATTAGTATTTGATTTCTTTTCTGTAGAATTATTCCCATTGTTTGCCTTTAGTCCACCAGAATAAATTCTTATTTCGCTCACTGAGTTTTCTTTACTTCGAATTTCAATTTTTGGACTTGTATTTGGTTTGACTGTTGAGGAGTTTGACTTGAAAAGGATGCTACTATTATGATAATGAGTAGACAGGGCACCGTTCGTCGTTGAAATTGGGATAGGATTTGAAATGTCGGCTTTCGTTGTGCCTTTGTTTTTTGCACCATTAATTCTTTTTGGAAGTGGTGGTGGAACTAAGCCCTGTCTTGGAGGTGGAGGCGGTGGTTCCCTTGGACGGAATGACGCAGCTACTGCTGCAGCAGCAGCTGCAATCGAGCCCATTGAAATAGATGATGATGAGGAAGAATTATTACGAAATGATGCAGAAGGACGTACAGCTCGTCGTGATGATAAATTTGATGCTCGTGAAGTTGGTGGTTGTGGTAGTTTCTTATGGTTATTGTCCATTATTGTCCCATTTTTATTACTATTACTATTATTAGTTTTAAAACCAATTGAGTCAAGTGAGGGCCGAGCTTGATTAAGTCTAATCCTTGTAGTATCATTAAATAATAAAGAATTGGGATTAATAATAGTTTGTGTCTGTTGTTGTTGTTGGTTTTTTATAATTGAAGTTGGAGGATTACGATTAAGTTTGGAGTTTGAACCTATTAATAAGTAAGAATGAAATATTAGATTTGCATTTTTGATTACGATATTACATTAATTACTATTAATGAATACTTGTTTCAGTCACTCATTCACGCAATGTAAAGGATGAGACTAATTAAAGAAGAGAAGTTTTGCTTAACTGGTTATAATGCAAATACAAAGCCGACACCCAATTGCCATTTCAAATTTCAAAGCCCTACATTCATTGCCAAATTCTTAATTCATTGAAGCTAAGCGAAGGATGAGAATCTATTTTTGCTTATCAATTATTAAAATCTACGGTTTTTTTTTTCTTTTAAACTATAATATTCATATTTATTGTGTGAATTTATTCATTAGGGTCTAATTAACGGTAAAAAAAAATTATAAAAAAACTTTATTCAATTCACATTTCAGTATTTCACACTAAAGTAAAGTTTCCAAGCAAGTAATAGTGAATTATGGTGCAAATGCAAAATACAAAGAAATTTAGATGCTATTGCTGACGCTTTGAGATTCTTTTATAAGCAGACATAGAACTTCTTTTCCTATGAATTTTTCAACATTCCATTCCATTTAGTATTTCAAGAAAATAAAAGAAAGAAATCTACAAACGTGACAAGATCCTTTAAGTAATTTCTGGTTTAATTTTTTTTAAATATGTATGCGTATGTAGTACGGTACATTTTTTACAAGTAAAGTTACTTCACTAACTAAAACTACTGTTTAAGTTATGTTATGCTGTATAATTGTATTTAGTGTTTAATAATGATGGGATGATGAAAAAAAAATTCAGTGATCCAAATCCAAGGAATGGAATTGGGAATTCTATGATCTATCTTTTTTTTTCTGGTTCTATTTTCGTAGTTAAACTCTTAAAGTAGTTAGTAGTATACTTAAATATTTTTCAGTTCACCCATAAACTCTTCCATTTTACCAAGAAAGAAAGACAAAAGAATGCTAAAGAGGTTTCAATTCAGTATGATGTGACAAAATTCAATTCAAATGAATTCAATCTAATAAGAATGAATGGGGGATTACTTATGTGTAAAATATAGAATCCCTGTAATTAAATCCCAGGCGTACAAAACAAATGAATGAAACAATACAGTTGCAAGTTGCAATGCAACATTCAACTGATCTATTGATTATATTGTCTAATCATTTCAAAATTTCGAAACTGTTCAATTGTTACATGTACAAAAATCTAAAGAATCAATCAAATCAGATTCAGATCAACCAAAAGAATGATTTTTATATTTTCATTTTTTGACATCTTAATTCTTTTTCGTTTTTTTCGTTATGTCAAGTCAAGATTTAGACAGAAGTTATAAGAAAACCTAAAGCTAAAACTATCAATGTGCTGAGTCTGACACCTTAAAAGATTATTTAGGTTTATCATCAATCTCATTGGAACAAGTACTCATTGTTTATTCGATATTATTATTACAACAATACACCTGAATTTTTCTTTTTTTCAGAGAAACATGATCAACTAAATTTACGATATTTGATCTGATTGATCCGTGAACCATGTACAAACTGATACGTTCGTAAACCTAACGTAAGACACAATATTTCATTGTATTGGAATTTGAACATTTTAACTTCCTACTTTCATTTATATATTTCATGATTCCTACATTTGCTTTTGCAGTGAAAAACCTTTATTCTTAAATTATTGTTTTCTTTCGCTTTGCGTTGGATTATTGCGTGAATAATGAAAATATGAACCAACACCAACAGCAAAAGATTCATAAATTCCTTCACAGTTTGAAACCAAAGAAGATCAAATCAAGCCGAACGCTAACTTAGCTTTATAGTTTAGTCATAGTCATAGTCATGGAAAAAATATAAATTAAATGAATCCCTACATGTAATTTGTGAGGTTATACAAATTTCACACTATGGCAAAACTGTGCGAAGCAGAAGGTTAATTTAATACACATAAATTAATGTAGGATTTTTATTTATGATATTTGGAAATTATATTATATTATTATTCTTATTAAATTACTTTATGAGGTCAAGTAAGTAATGATAATCCTAAGACTATGAACATCGGATATGTAATTGTAATCGTAATGCAATGAAATCGTAATGCAATGAAATTCTATCTTACTTTGGTCATTTTTATTTTATTTTTTTATGATATTATTTTTCTTTGCAATTACAATTTTACAATTACGAAGCTAACCAAAGACTTTTGTTGCTCTTTTTGCTGTATATGCCGTGTGAAATTGAAATCATAAAAAATTACTCATGTCGATACGCTTTTACTTATTGACACCTTAAGAGCAGAGCAGAGCACAAAAAATAACATGCTTTTTGATATACATGTATTTTTATTATTAAAAGCAAGGAAGTAAAAAAAATTGAAAGTTTGAAATTGATATGGTTTAATTTACTGGATATTTAATAGGTTTTACAATTACGAGTATAGAAAAACTTGGACACTAATTGAACTTACAATATTAGAAAAATCTGACAATCAATTTACAATTTATTGGAACAAAAAAAGATGCTTAAAAGATGTATACTTTGCAGTATAGCAATAGTTACTATAATTTGTATTCGTAATAACTCTTAATGATTCCTTTGCAATGGATTCCTTTTATGGTTCCGAAAACAAGATAGGAAAACGCTATAAAAGTGAAAACATTCAAGTTAAACTGTGAAGCTTAAAAATGAAATGCAATCCAATTACACTGCTTGTCATA
>JAQGCY010001479.1:0-10522 GCA_034700645.1 Xenylla mediterranea
TACAATATACATACATATAATATATACGTAAATATACATACATATAGTGGGACAGACGGGACATGGGACAGGACAGACAGACAGACAGAAAAGACAAACTTATATAATGCTTCGCATTTAACAAGAGCATGGCCATTCTGCAAATTGAATTATATATTTTTTAGGATAATTAGTTTTTATTAAATTTGTGTAATAATAAAGTGGCTTGAACTTTTGGTAAAAGCCCGGAGCTTAATCCCTTATATCCAGTAGGTGTTAGATGTAGGAGATCCTCAAGATAAATTCCTTTCGGCATAGTTCCATCTGCATTAGCAACCTTGTTTCCCAAGTCAATTACAGTAACATTTTTTCCATTATCAAATTTTGCAAGTTGACTATTTACTGTCTTAATCCGTCCCTGTACTTCTCCTGGCTTTTTATCCTTAAAATAACCATTATCAAAACGTGGTAATATCTTAAGTATTATAACTTTACAACCAGGACTTTTTTCTTGAATAATTTTAATAATACTTCCAATATTCTCAACTACTTTGCTCTCAGTAATTCCACCAAAGTCCAAATCATTTGACCCAATATGTATAACTGCAACTTTCGGTTTTATGTCTTTGGTAAAAATTCCTTCTTTAGTATTGTGATCTATGATATCTTGTGATGTCTGTCCTTCAATTGCTAAATTTACTGCACCAAGTGGTGCAAAATCCTTTTGCCAAACTTCTTTTCCTTCTTTGTCATCAAAATAATCCAAAAGACTGTCGCCAATAAAGACTAAAACCAAACATGACAATAGTAAAGTAAATTACATTTTGTTTGCATGCATGCAAGCAATATTTCGAATATGTTTTATAATGAACCAACCTACGGACCCTTTTACAACTGCGGAAGCCGATCTACCAACAATACCCAATGTCAGGGCGAAAGCAACATGTAACAAATTTCTGACATTCATTTTGATGCACTGCTATTTTCTAAATGAAGAAAATGAAAACGAATCCTTCATAAGAATTCTTGCTTATAATGCACAAGCACAATGCAACTATTCGAATTCAATATTTAATTTCCCCATTGTTGTCATTATTAATTTCCAATTTCATAATCAAAACAACGTAACACTTATTTAACACTTATTCACGTAACACGGGTTTATATTTTTATTGCAATTTAAAATAAACTAATTTCTTACGTCATTGTAATAAGCGTGTGCAATTTGAACCCAATTTAACATCGTTAAGTTAGGATAATGCAATTTCAAAAAATATCTTTTACAGTCAAAGTCAGTCATCATCAGAAGTGACGACACATATATTAATGGTTATAACTAATTTACTTTACTAAAATGAGTTTTCAATACTCTAGAAAATTCCTCATTATGTTAGAAAGAATTCACGATACTGAACAGATCGTAGCATATTTTTACATTTTTCAACGCCGGTATTTGTTTTAGACGATGACAAACTTTTCGAGACTTTGGGAAACAAATGGAACAGTCAATTTCTTAGAATAAGGATTTGTTTTGAGACTGGAACGTCTCATATCCAATATTTCCATAGCAACCGTTTGAAGCTAGAAGAGTTTGTATCTTCTATCCATTGTGTAATCATGATTCAATTGACTCACACTCAACTGAAATTAGTTGCTGATAAATCGGATACAACTCCACATAAATACAACTGATTGGATTAGATCAAAAGGAATTATCTAAAATGGGAGACGTTGCAGCATGGGCTTATGAAATGAGTTTGGATATGTATGTGGACGTCCTGGAGCACATGGGTATTTGATTAAGAAGTCACTTTTTATGAATTTACAGATTAAATAATTTTTCTTCCATTCTTTGATCGATTTTCAGATCCGAGAACTGATGAGTTTTTTCTTATGGGTTCCCCATTGTACCCAATAATTGTCATTGGTTTATATTTGCTGTTCGTTAGTGCTGGCTACAATAATTGGATGAAGGAAAATGAAAACAATCTCAGCTTGTGCCGTTACATTAATTGGTATAATTTATTCATCCTAGTCTTGAATCTTGTAGTTGGATCCTATGTAAGAAACCCTTTATTAAATGTTAATGTTTTAAAGTCGTTCTTAATTCTTAAAATTTCTGATTATCTAGTTGTCTATTTTAATTTCCAATGCGGAATACTCTAGCTTATGTCAACAAAACCGATTTAAAGGTGGAGACATAAACGAAGACTCTGTAAGCAAATAGTTTGAAACTTCTTTGAGTTTAGTAAAGCAGTACAACTTTTTTTTTGTTTACAGCTACCCGATTGGCTATGGTATTTTCTTATGGTCAAAATAATCGAATTTATGGATACATTTTGGATTGTTCTGAAGGGAAAACGAGCAAACTTGACATTGTTACACGTTTATCATCATGCCACAATTGTCCTTGTAGCCTGGATAGGAGTTCGATTTACTCCCGGTGGTCTTAGTAAGTAAACAATTTACGACTTCATCATGGTTTCTCAAATGCTATCAAAATACCAATTTCCATCTAAATCATCCTAGCTGCAATTATTGCCAAATACAATTGCTGGGTTCAAGTTGCTTTATGCTCTTACTTCTTTCTTACAAACTCAATTGGATTTGATATAACATTTCTATACCTCAAATATAGACAGCTTTATCCTATTGCTGAAGTGGTAAGTGTTTCTATTAACTCCAAAACCTTGGGTTGTGTAGTTGTGCGCAATTAAATAAATATGAATGGTATTGGCAATTACAGGTTCAAGTTACTGCGTTAGTTCGCATTGTTGCAAATGGCCTCTTCAATCAATGTGGATATCCAAATTGGGTTTTAACTATACTCTCCTTTTATATGTTATCCTATATCATCATGTTTACGGTCCTTTATGCAGAAAGTCCTCCAGCCCGTGACTAAGCCTGGTAACAGTGAATCCTTTTGAACAAAAGAAAATATTGCAAAACACAAAATGAAATGAATACATCACGCTAACTCTAAGATGTATAATTATATTTTCTATCTGTATTAGAGACAATCAAATTAATTCAGTTTAAAGTGGGACTTATATTCAAGGCAGGTGTATCAATTAAAGCAAAAATACATAAATCTAAAGCTGAAAACTAACTGAGTAAACGGTGTTCTGCTTCAATTTGCTCTTTGATGAGAGAGTTATGAGATACTAGAACCAAATCCCTTGTAATCCAGTTACATTCTTAACAGAATTTTTTAGGAAAGGATTCATACAGGCATTATATTTTTGTAAACTGGCAAAGAGTTTAGAGCTGAAAGTTGAAACATAGTTTAATACCAGACCAAAATGCCATAATAATATGTATTGATTTATTTCTAATAAGGTAATTTAAATTTCCGAAAGTGCAAGTCTTTAGCAATTCCAAATTATGGAGAGACAAACTCAAATGTTAGACACGAAGAGACATTTACAGCTACATGAAGTATACCATTCTATCTATGATTCAGCAAACTTATAATAATAATCGCAGTAGCTTGCATTGGGTCATACTACTTTCTATATTCTCTAAAATTTGTTTTTACTATAATATGGACAACAATTTTTTTCTTTGCATTAGCATTAGCCTTCGTCAAAACTAATTTTTCTCCATACCATTTGGTACATTTTCAGAGGCATAAAGAGTTTCTAGTAAAACCAACGAAGTGTAAACAATCTTCCTCAAGATCAGAATCTCGTGAATTTTTTAAGCTCCCCAAGATACAGATATACAAAAGATTTATAAATTAAAATTCAAGGTTACTCATTGAAATGCATTGTACATTCAAAGATAGTTAAAAGTCGAAAGAGTATATTTCTATTTGTTGCATAGGGTTAATTCAACCTTAATGTCTCACAAAGTAGTTGCTCATCGTTACAAATAATGAAATTTATCCACAAAACTTTTTTCAGTGGTTATAAAAATACAATTTGCACTTTTGTTTCTGTTCCTAATCTCGTAAATTTTATCAGTAGTCCATCCATACTAAATAAATATTTATAAAATAATTTTCGACACTGGAGTAATTCCCGATATCAAAGTTGACAGAGACACTAAGACCATTATTAAACAAACAAATAATTCATTGACATTTCCTGTGATTTTCATTGTATTCGTTCATGACGAATATGCAAAGATACAATACTATGGCATAGCATGATTATATGAGAATGGCGTGCTTGTGCAATAAGTAATACTGAATTACTGATGTTGAGTGACCATAAAATTTACAATACCTAACCAAATCCATATATCGTGCATTTATTTAAAATCGATTATTGCTTAAGTTAGAATTAGAAGTTTAGAGCAGGCCAGACTTCATAAAATTAAAATATTTACATGTATGTAACAGTGTAATATTTGTGAACAAAGTTAGTGGCAGATGCAGTGATTCAGTTTTTTTTTTATAGACAGTCAGTCAACAGTGCTAATAAAAAAATTACAAGATAAAAAGTTTTAGTATTTCGGCTCGGATTACACACGGACACGATATGACTCATTAAAATTTATAATAAACATTTCGAATTCTATTTTTTCTTCATCAGAATTTATGTGTAGTTTTAACTACTAGTATACACATGACTTCTAAGTTCTAACATAATCCTAACAAAGATATTTTAGTAGATTCTAAAGCTCCCGTGAATATTAAATGCAAACTCAAAATTCACATTACTCAACAAACAAGTTTCCTTTTAAGCCTATTCCATTCGAACTCGACTTGTATCCCCTGCAAAATCGAAGATGAAATAATTTATTCTTGATTGTTTTTACTTTTCGTTTGTCCTAATTTATTAATTGTTAAGTTTGGTCGGAATTAACAATGTCTATCCCATACACTTGTTCAATTTGTCGGGATGTTTATTCAGGTATTTATATAATCTTGATCTTGAAGCATTAATAATTTATGAAGTATCGGATCGGACAATAATTTGTATTTATTTGTTATTCCGTTGTTTTTGAAGATGATGCAGAACATGATGGATTTGCTGTCACCCCTTGTGGTCACATGTTTCATTTACTTTGTTTGCAAAAATCAATGTGTACTTGGGGATTTAATTGTCCAATAGAAGATTGTCTGACTAGCGTTACTCCAAAAAATATTATTAAAGTTAAAACTTTAGGACATCCTAAACCAGCTCCTAAGAGTTTATCTCTTGTTACAAATGCAAGAATAGAAGAACCCAGGTATTTATATTGGTAAATGCAATAAATCTATTACTTCAACATTTTCATCGATTATTTATTTATTTTCAGAGAACCCGACTATGCCCTAAAAATTATTACAATTGGTTCATCAGGTGTAGGAAAATCAAATTTGATCTCAAGATATGCCGTATGTCAGTCAAATAAAATATTCTTCCCAAATATTGTATTAATTAAATATTTCTTACTTTTCTCCAGGATGATTGTTTCACTCAAAATCATATAACAACAATTGGATGTGATTTTGTAAGTATATTGTAGTGAAATGTAAGTTTGTCTTTAACGAGAAAAAATATCTACAAATAGTCTGTCGCTTTTTTAGAGAGTGAAACGTTTGATGCTCAATAACAAGCATTTAAAAATCCAAATCGTAAGTCAACTACAGCTTGAAAGTTTTAAAATAGCATTCACAAATTTTTGAAGCAATCTTTCAGTTCGCGACTTTTATTTACAGTGGGACACTAATGGACAGGAAAAATTTCAAGCCATAACTCAAGCTTATCTTAGGGACGTTGATGGAGTACTTTTAGTTTACGATGTTACTGATATGAAAAGTTTTACAGACTTGGAAGCTTGGAACAAGTATTTAGTTCAAGAAGGGTTAGGATTAGGAGATATTGACACTGTGTTAATTGGGAATAAAACAGACCAGGAAGTGCTGAAGGTTGTAAGGACTACGGCTGGACTTGTAAGTTTGCTCACTCCTGCTTGTTTTTTGTTACAAACTATAAAGAAACACGCCAAATAATCCAAAATAATTTTAGGCAGTTGCAAAGCAATATGGAATTCCATTCTTCGAAACTTCAGCCAAAGAGAACTTTAACGTTGATGCAGCTTTTCGTAAGCTTGTTGGGAATATAATAATGAACGAGCATTTTCAACAAAGACAGCTAGAAATGAAAAGAAGAAAACAGAGAATTCAATTACAAGCGGAGTCAGCGGACAGAAGTATTAATAATAATAACAACAAGAAAAAGAAAAAAGGGGGATGTTGCTGAACAGTCATTAAATGTAAAGGGCAGGCAAGAAATCGCAGACACAGCGAAGAATAGCTTAAGTTTTTTAAACAAATCATTTTTAATTACCGATATTTTATATATAAAAGTAAGTTGAAATACAGCTTTAAACGATTTAAATGTAAATGACTCAACTCCAAACTCAAACCAAGCTTTTTCTAATAGTTTCAATTTATAATATTATTTTATTGCAGAAGGAATGTTTGATGATTACCAACATTTAAAATTAGTGAAATTGCCATAAAGTATTTGTGACTAGTGTTTGTAATTCATCTTACCCAACATTTTAGAATTAAAATTGAATGCGGATTATACACAAAAATTGGTTTAGTTTTATTGCTCAAATCAATAAGCGCTTTTATCGTGATTACGAGCTACTAATCGGTATATCTTTAAAAGATTGATTCCATGAATACAGGGGCGGACCAGGAGAGTGACATCGAGTGTTACCATTTTCAATCTCAAATCTGTTGCCTGCATTGGACTCAATCCAATACATTATGTAAAAATTGCACATTTCATCAGAATGTCTGTGCCTAATGACCGTTGTTATAATAAAAAGTTTTATTAAAAGTCCAACAGGTGCAAATACTAAATGAACTTTAGCCTTACCCAACTTGGGTTACTGTATCTCGATCGCTAACCATTGTACATCTGGCAGCCTTTATAAAGTCAAAATTAAAAATTAATATTCCTGCTCCTGTTGAAATATCTTGGACGTATTACCAAAATATCTTCAGGTTTTACCACTAAATTACTTTCTGAAACGACTGGATAAAATGTTTGTGGGAGCGAAGGATTTTTCTTCCCAATTAAAATCCAGTTATCTTTTCCACTATTTTTATCAGTAGTTACAATGTAGCCTGATACTACCTTTCCTATAAATTAAGTGCGGTTTAACTTTTGTACAAATCATAGCATAAGGAAACATAAGTTTTAATACCCAAGTTATGGGTATGAGTTCGGTATGCAAAGGGTACAATTGGAATTTGAAACGGGAACCGACAAGCTATGTCCATATTTGTTGTTCTTCCTGGAGGGATTTGTCCGGCAGATGAAAGGAGAAATACACCAGCTTCTTTCGATTTTCTAAGAACCAAAAGCTGTTGTAATTGATTAATACTTGTATCATACAAATGTGCATGTACGAATACAAATGGACAATAAATCTTTATAAGCTTACTGAACTGTGTCATATATAATTTCCATTTCTGAAGTATCCCCTTGACTAGAAGACTCTTGAATTGAACAGGAATAAACTGAATTAAAGTAATTAGTTGCAAGGTTACTGATGAATGCTTACGGTTTTACTTTTAAACTCAAGAATATGAGCATAATGTGATTGGAGAACCAAATATTGAACAGAACTTTCACCACCCACACGAAAACCCACATCTTTGGGTAATACAAGCCCTGATGCATTTCTGGCCCATGCATAGATAATGGTTTCATCTTGATTTTGTTTGCAAACTGGAAAATTTTCAACTTCTGATTCCTCTGGTATATTAGGACCACAGTGCCAAAAATTATCAATTCTTCCAGGCTCTTTACACCCATACAGGAGCATATGATGTGTAACTCCCATGTTTGCATGAGTTTCGAAACTTTCTGAAACAGACAATGACTTAATCTTCAGTTTACTTACTTACTTTTGCTGGATAAAAATAAATCAATATCAGTTATACCTAAATAATATTCTTGATTGGAATTTAGTTTAATTGCAGTGCAAATGTAATCATCGTCCTGCATTTAAATAACACTCACAGTACTATCACTGCACTGATAATTTCTAATTGAGTTTGTCATACCTGAACTGGCTTTACGTTTGGAAGAGTTATACGAAGTATTTGTAGTGAACAAACTCTTTTGGTCGATAGTACAATAAGAAGTACTATAAAGCAATTTATTTGGAACATGGTAACTTCGTTTCTAACTATTTGACTAATTCAACCTAATTGAAAATGTACTAATTGTATGCACCCTATTTATTGCTTCATTAAATTGAAACATTTCTTTTATTACATGCATTCCATTGTTCTCTAAATATCAAGTCAATTGATAATAACACAAATAAACAACACATATAATAATATGAATCCTTCTCAAGTTGTATTGAACTTGCAATTAATACTTTCCATAACTGGAATCAATAAAAACATTTTCACATCCCAGAGATTGTCATAATAATCACGTAATAAAGATGTGGGGGCAAAAGCAAGAAATTCACTTTACTTCTTCATACTTTCTCCATAGCAGTAGAATTGCCATGGAGAAACCCAAACTTGAGTTTGGGTTTTCACAAATTGCATTACGAGCAAACATTACAACGTTTTAATTTCTAGAAAGGAACGGGCTTTAGTTCGAACATCAGAAGAATTCTACTTTTGCTAAAACAATGGCTCAACACGCTCGAATAAAGATTCATAAAAGACCTCCTAGCTTAACATCACAACAAGAAGCTGAAGAAGGCGCTCGTGTAAATAAAACTGAAGCAAAATGCAGAAAGTTTATTATTTTACGAAAGTTAACTCCTGCTGCTACTGAAACCAAACATGGCCATCATTGGACCTCTTTGTCAAAAGGTATTAGACTTTGACGTGAGAAAAGACATATTTATCTTGCTTAAAACTCTCAGTTATAACTTGTAATTATAAATTATTAGGTCCACCAAATCTGATTGAACAATTGGGTTCCATCTCAAAATTACAAAACACAAACTATATTTTAATTAAAAAAGCAGGAAATCATTTTACTCAGAAGTTTATGAAAATGAATTGTGCTTATGATTTAGTAAATGCAGAAGGGAATAGAATACTATATGCTTGTGAAACTTTATATGACTCCAAAGTTCCGGAACTAGATGATTCAAAATGTTTCAAAAGACGACCGTCCTTCGATATCACTGTAATTGGAGCCCAATGTGATAATTCATTCAATATAACATGCGATCATCGAACTACCTCAGTGAGCACTGGATTTGAGTATATTGGACAAATTGTATCTACAACATTTATTTCTTGTCGATGTTTTAAGCCGAGTTCTTATAAAGTTCAAGATTGTTATGGAAATACAACACATTATGTCAAGTACTTACAAAAATCTTCAGTAATTGGATTTCCACCAAATTATTGTATTGTTGACAAGAATACAAGCGTAACTGTTTGCAAAATTACATGTGATTGGAATTCAGGAGAATTTCCCGATGATACAATATGGAGTGACTACTATGGAATAAAATTCTCCAATAATCTCCCTTTCAAACTCCGCTTATTATTTATTGGTGCATTTTTTACTATTATTGGTACCCAAGGATTCTATTCTGTAAATCGAGTACTAAAGGATTTAGCATACATTGAATGGGAAGAAGTTCAGTCTCAGAAGCATAAAGGGGACACAAAAGGATCGTGATTGGGCCATATTAAAGTATTTTTGCAGTAATAATTCATAATTCAAATTCTAATATCTCAAAGAAATTTAATAAAAAGAACCACCTTGACCACTTAAGCTAAAAATTTATACTTCCATTTTACTCCCAAATCTTTTTTACTTAGTTGTTTATTCATGATTAATCATGTACTAGTCATATAGTGCTTAGCCATCCGAGCGATCGAGACTTCTGTAATGTAGATAGAGCGGAGAGGAGTGTGGTCAAACCTGAAGTGACCACTGGCGAATTTATTATTATTCATCAAATCATTTATTACCAGTTTGAATTGCTGTAAAGTGTAAAGTCCACGAAAGCCTATTCACGTGACATAAGAAATTTTTCTTGTTTCCTTGGTGCTGGTGGAATTAACTGCTTCAGAAATATTGATTATTATTGGAAACAAGCACCATATCTTCACCCACCTTTACTGCTTTGCTTTACAGGATCACTATTATTTATCTCCTCATCCGAATTTCCAGAATGGAACCTCATTGCGCTATCTGTACCTCTCCAATCATACGAACACATGAGGAAATATTCAGTCTAGCTCAGGAACGCCGAAATCAGACAATCTTGCAAGTTGTGCCACATTTTAATGGTAGACGGCCAAGGGTTTCTGAAATTCTTGTGAGTCAAAGAGATCTCTTTGCTTACCTCAACAAAAAACTAACTCTCAGATGTGGACATTTATTCCACAAATCTTGTATTTTGGACTGGTTTAAACAACAATGGCGACAAAATCCAGGACCACGGTAATGCAAATTTATATCTTTCCCAAGATAAATTTCCAAATAAACTAATTTTGATATACTTCTATAGGCGTTTCTCTTGCCCCTTATGTCAGTCTGAGTCGGACATCTTAGATACGATTGAAATAGTTATGGGTAAAAATTTTACGTGTAAT